>VZTN01036631.1:212323-245543 GCA_013400515.1 Erpornis zantholeuca | reverse complement strand
ATTCATACATGTATGTGATTTCTTAAAATTTTAAATTCTTGTTCTGAAAGCAGTTTACGTCAATGTGATGCAGATCAAAGTCTTTTCCCTCACATCATTTCTTGGATAGTGATACTAATTTAGCACACCTAGCTCAACTACCCTTGCCAAATGTGACTTCATGTCCATGAAAAAATTTTACTTCTTTTGAGTGACTCTGTCATTGATGACTTTTCCAGCCTACTTATTTAATCAAGCTCATAATTAATTTTAATCCTGTCTTTCAAAGTGTGACCAATCCTGTGTAGATTTTTATTGTCTTCCAACTTGATTAACATACTCTCCACACAATTCTCCAAGCCATTACAGAGAGTAATGAATAATATCGGACCCGGAATGACTCTCCCTGGGCACATGTAACAACTTCTCCCAGCTCAAAATTGAGCTATTAATAATTGCTTTCTCTATTCAGTCTTTTTAGCAAATTGTGTGCCTGTTGTTTTAATGGAGTCATTCTGCATGCGTATATCAAGTTTTGGGAATATTCTGTAGACCTGTACCAAATTCCTCATTTAGGTCAAACCTGCACGATTCTTGTATTGAATTATACTGGCTCATTTTCTAGTGTACTAAACTATGCCCCAGCTCAAAGACTTTACAGTAGAAGTTCCAGTGTATAATATCCTAATGATCCTCAAAGACCCTGATTGTTGGTTGGCTTTTTGCAAACAATTACAGCTTGTGAAAGACCAGGGTTAGTTATCGTTATGAAAACCTATTGCACAATTATTACATTGTTCATGATATGCAGTTCAGGTTTTCGGTTTTCTTGATGCCTCACAAATAATAGCAGTTTTGATCTCTCTTGTTGCCCTCCCTCCACAAATAATCCTGTGTTCTCCTCCATTACAAGGCCTCCATTCTGATTCTTTATCTTGGTAATATTTTCATTACTTTTATTTCCTCCCAGAATACCCCTTCTCACTATCAAATATCCTGACTGTGTTTTCTGACTGCTCAGGATGTCTTTATGGGTGTCACTGGGNAGTCTTGAGGCTAATCTCTTTCTTCAGTAACTGGAATCATTCGACCATTTGTGTTTGTTAATTACCCATATAACAATTTGAGAATAAGGTTCAGGAGTTTGGCCCCCTCTCACCACACCAATATACTTTTATTTTCTGCTGAACAATAGAAAAGAAGCCATGCTTATAAGCAAGCTCTTCAAGAGGATGAAAACAGAAGATTAGAGGAAATGAAGCGAGAACAACAGAGGAAGGTAATTATACATTAACAGTTTGCATATTGTATCATTTTTGCATGCTGTGAAACCAATGAAATACATTGATTACTTGTAGCCTACTCACAGAGCTTCTCTTTAGCAAAAGAGATTCAGTCACTGTTTTCAAATATTCTGAGACAGACAAGTCAAGCTGTAAAATTTGAACAGGGACAGGACAATTATCTTCTGAGTTCAAGGCTGTTTGCATCTGGAAAATGAGCTCCTGTTCACCTCTCCATTTGAATAATTGTGTAGAGGGTTTTTTGACCATGGCAACTAATTTCATAGGCTAAGGAAACCAGTTTACTCTCTTGCAGGCAGAAGTTGTCTTACTGAGAAATTAAGGGTGATCTCTCTAAATTGTCTCTTTCGAGAGAATTGAGGACGATGGGCTCTGCTTTTTCAAATGAGGATGTGGAAATGCTCAGATTTGCTGTAATTATAGTATGCCTCTCTGTGCCCTTGCTGACTACTTAGCTAAAGAATTTTGAATTGTCTAAAAAGCAGGCATGCCAGAACTGCAACTTTGAAGTCTGTATTCTGCATCATGCATTGCCTGAAATGTGTAGTCCCTCTGGTATAGATTTGGGTACCGTATCCACATAAAGTTCACCTACCAAAGGTGATGGCACTCTGTGAAATTACCGTCTTGGCTCCAGGTCTGACTGTGAAAGTACAGGGAGGGCAGCACTTGAAAATCTAGCAAATCATTTGAAAATATATGAGTAAGTGCTGAGCCACTTGCTGTGCCTTTGCTGTTAGTAACATCCAAATTAATGATAAGCTACTTCCCCAGCAGGAGAATTTTAGTACAACAAATTCCACACACTGAGATTCTTCCACAGCTGGAGAAGTTACTCATCCCTTCTCATGGATATTTTTCTTTACATGTTGGGAATGTGTCCTCATTTCATAGTGTTCTAACAACTATACTGGGAAAAAAAGGTGGGGCAAAGGAGAGGCTCTTAACTCCATCAGGTATGCTTATTCCCAGAACATATACAGAGGAAAAACTTTTGAAAGCCAGTCTGGATGGGCATAAGGCTGGTACCTGTTGTAGTCTGTACATGGATCATTCAAAGGAGAAAATAACTCCAGATGTAAATTAGCATCCCCCTCATTCATGGGGTTGATTTAAGGGACTTGTGTGGAGCTGTTGACTCTTTAGCAATTTCTATGGGTTGCTAAGGAGGTGTTGGCTTCTTCTAAGGCTGCTCTTGTTTGTTATGTGGTTCCAAGGTCTCCTTGCCTTCACCGTTGCTGCTACCTATTGTGCAGAGTAATGCACTACTTACAAACCTACTGTAAATAATGTGTATTTTAAGGGCTCCAATAATTGTCCCTCAGATATATGCTGGCTCGTTTCTACTTCAAACTAATATTTGTTAAAGTAATTGTGAATTCTGTCTTGTGTGTACCTCCTAGCACAGTGTAGCTATAAAATGTGTAGGTATTGTCAGTTCCCTTTTTTTCTTCAGAACAGGTTTTAGTATGTATTGCTTGATTTAGAAATTTTCAGTACACTTTGAGCACCGCATCATATACACATAATATATTTCAGAACATTACTCCAAGAGAGGAGTCGGCATATTGGAAAGTCAGATACTGAGTTTTAATTTTCAGGTTGAATAGTTATTTAAAATAGTGAAAATTGAGGTTGGCTTTTTTATTTCTTAATCCTGTTTCTTCTTTTAGGGCTAGACAAATATTGATACACAACACATTCTCAGTTATTGATTTTCTCCATACATTTATTGCATAGTTTTTACTTAATGTTCCACTTAAATTGATTTTTAAAAAAAAAGTCTTGTGGTTCCATTCAGTTATTGCAGCTTTTATCTAACCACATCATTTTATTTTAGTTTCTACTCCTACTGCTGTGCAGGTGCTATGGAAAATATGAAAGATGGGTCTGTTCCTATCCCTTCTTCCTTGCCCTGCAAGCCAAATTTCCTTTGCAGAAAGATCTGCAACTTCAATTCCTGGGTGCGTTGCAGACAGCAAGAGCTAGACAAACAAGCACACATACAGACCAGAAAGCTCTCCTTCTCAGTTCTGGCTAAAATTGCATGAGCAACCTGTCCTCTGAAAAGAACTCCCTTTGACACTGTTTATGTGACACCACATGTCCCGGATCTCGTCTTCTCACTGCACTCCATAGAGGCAGGAGGAGAAGGACATGTCTTCTTCTTACCCTGTGGGCATGACAGCAGTGTCTGCTCCTGACTTTGGCTATCGTCCCCCCTGGACCCCCCAGGAAATTCAAACCTGTATGTTGGGACAAGGGGAAGCAGTCTGGTGTCTGGCATACCCCCTTAAATGTAGAACTGTAAATGTCTGAATCCTGTAACTTCCCTCTTTTTAAGGCACAAACAAAAATCATCTACATCCTGAACTGAAAAACCAACTCAGTTTTTAGCATAGTGCTGTCATATAAATAAAATGCTGCTGATAGAAGTTCTGGCTTTAACTGAGGCTAACATTGTGTGGAATTAATAGGGTTTGCAGCATAAGTATGTTAATTAAAAGTTAGTTTGTTTGCAAGTTGTTAGTTTTCTTTATTTGTTTGTTTTTCACTTTTATCATTGCCAGGCTGAATTAATGGAATTGAAACAAAAGCAGGAAGAGGAAACCAGAACAAGAGCACATCAAAAGGAGCAGAGGAGGTATGATGCGAAAAATGCAGAACACACTCAAATTGAATTCCCACCTGGAAAGGGTCTCAAAATTGCAGGCAGTCGTGCTTTAGAAGACTATTGCAATGAGAATCCCTGGTTTAGCTTTGCTTTCGAATGAGCCACTAATATCCTGTGTTACAACTGCTCACTCTAATGCTATGTGACCCAGAGTGCCTTTCTCACTTTATTTATCCTATCAGCAGAGGACACAGCACAGAGTAGAAACTATTGATAGTTTCATGGATGACTACTAGTACAGTAGCTTCAGCTGGGACACACTTTATCTCTGTATCTATATATGAATCTACATACCTGTATATGTATGCGTGTGTCCATCTATGTATCTATTTAATTTTTATTTATTTTAGAATGCTCTACTTTGTCCATGCCATGTCTTATGGTTGACTGTCTCTGAGGTTAGGAGACAGAGCTAAACATGGGATTTGGTATAGGTTCAGATGGAACCTGCAGTGCAGCAAGGCCTTCTGCAGCTGCATTTCTTCACACCCCAGACTGTTCCCCACTGCTGTGACCTCTCTGTGCTCAGTGGTTCTCATCTTCCACTTCTGTCACTTAACTGATTTTTCATTATCCTGAAGCACAGCTCTATTCTCAGCTTTGTTTTCTGCTGGTAAAAAAAATAATGCTCAGGCTCAAAGGCAAAACACCATTTGTTTCTTTTTTTTTTTTACTATCGTTATGGAAATATAAAAATAAATGCCTCTGTAGGCAACCACTCTTCAGACTGCTTTCATTCCTTTTTTTTCTCTAGCAAAGACAGTGAAATAATTACCCATAGAAGTTAATGAAGGATTTTTCATTCAGTCCACCTCATATCCCTAGACAAAAATAACACAGTATTTTGCTTTTTATCTCATTCTTACCAACACCATTGTAAAACATTAAAACAATAGTTATGTCTAAGCAGTAATTGAGGGGGAAAAGGAACCGTTTTCAAAGAATCATAGAATCATAACATTATTTGGGTTGGAAGGGACCTTAAAAATCATCCAGTTCCAACCTCCCTGACATGGGCAGGGACACCTTCCACTAAACCAGATTGCTCAAAGCCCCAGCCATCCTGGCCTGGAACACTTCAACAACCTCTCTGGCTAACTTGTGCCAGTGCTTCAGCACTCTCATAGTGAAGAATTTCTTCCTAATATCCAATCTAAATCTACCCTCTTCCAGTTTAAAGCCATTCCCCCTTGACACTTCTCACTACACATCCTTGTAAAAAGTCCCTTTCCATCTCTCTTTAGGCCCACTTTAGGTACTGAAAGGCTGCTGTGAGGTCACCCCAGAGACTTCTTCAGGCTGAACAATCCCTATTTGAAAATATTTAAAACAGATTGAGGAAAACTGTTTGTATGTGTCCATGCTTTCCAGATTGATAGAGAAGTGCAAGAAAATGATAAAATTTCAGAGCTGGATGGTAGAGAAAGTTGTCGGTTGCATAACTGTTGCATAATTTCTCTCTATTAGTAACAAGATTAAGTGAGTTTTTCCATTTTTATTAGGAAATTATTACTTCTAAAAACTTTCCTTGTACACTGAAGGCTGATTACCTAAAGTGATTTGTCAAAAGACATAACCTCCACCTTAAAATGGTGGGTGGTTGTATACAGGTCATCTTTCTTTGGAGAATTTTGGTGCATTACACACAAAAGCTGAGGCATGCCTTTTCATCACAACAGGCTGATCACAGGATAAGGATGCATCTGGTGAATTGAAAATTAAATCCACCTGATCTCATGCCCATCCATGGTTATGCAGCACAGGCTTGAAAAATGTAGGAAGATGGGCATTGAACAGATGGGAAGGAAAAGCCACTCACAGAATGCTAAATTTCAGTAGTTTGTGAACTTCTCAGCTGCCTTCAGTCATTATTCATTTTTTATTGTGCTTTAAGGGTAAATAATGCTTTCCTGGACCGACTCCAGAACAAAACACAACCT
Organism: Erpornis zantholeuca; assembly: GCA_013400515.1. Classification (NCBI taxonomy): domain Eukaryota; kingdom Metazoa; phylum Chordata; class Aves; order Passeriformes; family Timaliidae; genus Erpornis; species Erpornis zantholeuca. The sequence continues at coordinate 239,646 of VZTN01036631.1, read as the reverse complement.
AATAACATCTACCAACCAGGATATACCGGACTACCTCAATAATGGTGCCTTGGTAAGTTTTTGGGTACAGAATGTAGAAGCAATGAGATTGTTTAAACATTGGATTTTTCTCCAGACATTGTTGTGTTTAGCCTGCCTGACAGAACTTACAGCCCTGGCTGGATGTCCTCAATATCTTTCAAGAAGAAATCCTGTCTAAAATATAAGCTGTTCAAATGGAAGGAGGGAACAACATCTGCTCTTGCAGCAGAATTCCGTGGCCTTGCGTGCAAGGTACTCACTGCAAGGAGCCACATCCAAGGTACTTCCTTAAGTTCAGAACAAGAATAGTGAAATCATTAGGGATGTTTTGAAGTCTTTAAATGAAAGATGCTTGGATATGCTGTAAATACTTTAATATCATATTGAAGTTGGAGGGAAAAAATCCCATATCTATATATGTATCTATATCCCATATCTATATATGTTTCCATGTATAGCTGTTCATTTTTTATCTATATAAAATTATGACAAAGAAGGCCCAACTACATCTGATTTATAATCAGTATTTTTAAGGATTCTTTGAAGAAAAGGTAGCTTGATCGTAGCATCATTAAACATCCATTCATTTTTTCAACTCTCCTAATGAGACATTAATGTGACTGTTGTTTAGAATTGCACTTTTCAGTGTAAAGAAAAGTAAAATATGTGTATTCCCCATCGTGGAATTTTTCATCAGGTTGAAATTCTATTGATGAAAGTACCCTAGCAGAGAAATGGAAGAGTTAAGAAGACTAAGAAACAAAATAATGAGAGTCTGAGAGAATTTAGTATGTGTGACAGTGTAGAGAAAGGTGTTTAGTTGATAAACTATAAAAGCTTGAATTGGATTAGTTGGTGAGGATGTGTAGGTTGGCCAGTGAATACCAGGAAGAGTTTGGTTCAAGCATCTCCAAAGTCAAGGCATAGTTAAGAAGCAGATATTCTTGCTACTGGAATTTTCCATGTACTGGGTGTGGGAAAAGGGTGTCTTCATCACTACAAGCTTTGGGCAAGCCCTGGGCTCAGGAGCTTTGTAGTGGTTCTTGGCCTTGGTGAGAAGAGACAGGACAAGCCAGCTTGACCTCCCAGAAGGTTTTTGAGCAGATGTTAGCAGCTTTACTGCTCTGAAACACATCAGGCAGTCCAGAAGCTCATGGAAGCCAAGTTACAGATGTCCAGACTAGTTAAAGAGTGTGAGTAAGAAAGCACAGTGGCAGGCCTGAGCCATCTCCTGAAGGATGGCATGTCTGCAAACAGCAGAATTAGAGACTGCAGGCAGGACAGAGCCACCTGATACCTAGTGAAAGCATAAAAGGTAAAGTCTGCTGGATAGTGCCTGGTTAACAAAGGCAGTAAGGTCACAGTGTCTTTTATCCCCATTCATGTACTGTTTCCTGATAAACTCCAAAGGAAATGTGTGACAGCCAAAATGCCCAATATCTAACTCAAGTATCTCCATCAGAGCACCTGCCTTCACCTCTGGAAACCCTGCCATTGTCTGCAGAGGTGGCAGGGGTTTGCCTTTAGCCAGATGCACATGCCCTCTTTCACAGGGTGGAGTGTGCTCAGCTCAGGCACAGCATTAACAACTGGTGGCTCTGAGATGTATGCAACCAGTATGTATATATATATATATATATATATATATATATATTCCAAGTATGTATCAACACAAATGCAATAGAACTCCATGCACAGAAGTAATAAATCTCCTACTCTGTTATTTACTTAATGACTCCCAAGGAGCCTGCCTTCTGTTGGGTAATGTTAGATCTATTTTTCCTTTATGTTATAATGTGAGATTTGAAGACTAAGCAGAGCAGGAAAAGAGTAAACTATGAAAGAATATGTCGTAATGGATAGGAATTAAAATATGAGTATTGGTAACATGTACCAGAAAGAAAAATAATCTCTCAAAAGATAGGCTGGAGGCAGCAATCTCGGTGTCTTTGATTATACCAAGATTTTCTCCTTTCCCATAGGATTTAAAAAAAAAGATCTGAACTCCAGGCAGGGCTTGTCATGTAGACTGCAGCCTGGCATTTTACATTACAAGGGGGGTAACTGAAACAGGTTAGACTATATACTAAGATTAAAAGAAGTTAAAAAGGTTCCCAAAGTAAAGACCTGAAGGTAATTTTTGAGCCTGTTCCACCCCAGTGCAGTGGCACCAAAGAGGAAATATTTGTTCTCTTTCCCTCTTGGTTTTTTTTCCTGTTCAAACTCTTTACAGTCATGACGGCTTCACACTTAACAGAAACTGAACATTGTGCTCTGTTGTTGATGTACCTGCTCTGTTTTTCACTGTTAGTTCTGTTAGCCTGGTTTCCTAAAGAAATGAAGTTTGTACGATCATGCTGTCTGTCTGCATGTAATAAGGTTTTCCAGCTGCTGGCCAATCTTAGCTGAATTTGAAAGGGATTATAAGTCTCAGAGATAATTAAATTTCTGTGTGTTTTGTGAAAAGCAGTGACTAGCATAGGAGAAAGCCTAAAACAGTGCTCACTCTGAGGGGTGGTGCATTCTCTGCGTTGTTTGACTGCAGCCCTCTGACACATCAGCGTGGGCACAGCTCCAGAGCAGCTGCAGCTGTGCCCTGATTTCCTGGGGGTGAGGGGTTTCAGAAAGGGACATGGATATCACGGAAGACATGGAGAAAAGGGGAGGAGGAGGCTGAATATATTGTTTGTGTCTGGGCAGAGGGCAGGAGAGAAGTTACATTGTCCAATTGTCCCCTAAGCAATAGGAAATGAGTTTTCATTAATCCAAATGCCCTCCAGGCATTTTGTGTTTTATTAGGAATATTTATAAGCTGTTATATCAAGAAGGATCTTCATATATGTAATTTTTTTCTGCCTTTTTGATTATAAGTGCCAGGGCACTCTCTGGGTGGCTATGTAGTTTTCTTTTTAAATGGGAAGACAACATAATGAAGTTCCACTTCTATCTGTGAGCTACTGCACCCTTGAGAAAGCCCCGAGTCTTGCTGTGTGCTTTCAAGAAAGTTGTAATGCCCTTTGCACTGCCTTTGTCTCTGACATAAGGATACACCTTTTAGGATAGGAGTATAAGAAAATAACTGTTGTCCTTTCAATATTGAAGTTTAATGAATAAGATCATATCATGGAATCATAGAATGGTTTGGGTTGGAAGGGGCCTTAAAGACCATCTAGTTCCAACCCCCCTGCCATGGGCAGGGGCACCTTTCACTTGACCAGGTTACTCAAAGCTCCATCCAGCCTGGCCTTGAACACTTCCAGGCATGAGGCATCCACAGCTTCTGTGGGCAATCTGTGCCAGTGCTTCACCAACATCACAATAAAAAATTTCTTCCTAATTTAATCATTACTCAGCCAGAACTTAGAACTGAGACAGTATTTGTTCACTGTTATAGCACAAATGATCAGTAAAACCCTTCTGTTGTTACAAAAGAATAAAACAGTTGCACACTTTTATTCACTGCCTCGTGAGATTTGCCTATATCCAAGTGTGTAGGGATTTGCAGAGCAAAAGCTAATGCATGGCAAGCTTGTAGCAGAGACCTTGTTAATTTTTTGCATGCAAATGGGGCAGTGTCAAGTACCCTTTTGTTTATTCTGTTAATGGGGAGAGGTCACATTGTACACGTATGAAATTTATGGGTCTGCTCTTCTTTAATGAAATACTAGTTGTCTTGCTGAAACCCTCAGAGCCACAGCAAACCCAGAATCCAGGAGGCAAGGTGACATATTACATCTTCCTGTTCCATGTCTCCATCACATCCAGTGTGATGCATAAGAATGAGAAATGCTCCCTCAGATGCTGACTCTGCTCTTTCAGTGGATGCATAATTCTAGATATTTGCTGTGGAGAGCAGCTATGCCCTGAATACACAGGTGCAGTGGGACAGGAAACCCCATTCTCTTCCTTTGCCATGTGCAGAACAGGAACTCCATGAGATGCTGAATAAATTTGTTTTGCAGAAATGTGATTTATGGATAAAACTATTTTAAATAAACATGGTTTGTGGGTTTGCACTTTGTTTAGCTCTTGCAGCTTGACCCATGGGAAAGTTTCTTTGGAGTCTCAACCAGCACTTGATTTATGCTATTTGTGACCAGTTGAAGAGGGAACAAGTCATGAAGTTTACTGTTGCACAGCAAAAAGAGGCACAGCTCAAAGGCCCCTGAAGTCACAAGGCCAGCATGCATGCCACAGGTTTCTGTAAACAATCAGTCTTTAATAAATTTCCAGAATGGTCTAGTTGCATTAAAAATGCTGGTTTCCCAGCACAAAGAAAAAGCTTCAGTTGACACGGGAATACTGAGAAAAGGATATTCATGTAAGAAGGTTACAGAATGCAATCCAGAATGGCTTCATTTGTTTTAATGAATAATGTGCTTTTCTAACTTAGCTTTAACTTGGTTAGTCTATATACAATCTGAGTTGCAAATATTATTAATATGTTTCCTAAAGCTGGTTGTTTTCTTGTTTGTTAGGTTTTTCTCTTTTTATTGAGAGTAACATGCTTGCCTTTCCTGGCAGAAAATATAGAAACTACTTAGCAGAAGTATCAGCATGAATAAAGGGACCTCAGATGAGTAGGTTCAGGTAGAGTGTATTTCAGTTTAATGATTTGCCTCTGCCAACTCTGTCAGACATCATGTGCATATGTGTTTCACCTCCCTTGATTTTCAGCTCAATCATTCTTTCCTTTGATAATCTCATCCTAAAAGAGAATAGTGGGAATATGGGCAGGAAGAGAAGAAACATCTCACTCTTTCAAATTGTGTGAGGTTAAAAAAGGATTGAAGTATCTGAAGATATTTGAAACATTTCTAGATTTATTTTTTTTCCCAGCAAAAGCAAGATATGTTTATCTCTTGAGTCAATACATCCTGCTATTCATATTGAGTTCAAATCAAAGATGTTTCTTGCTGCAACTGGAATCTTGCAGAAGGGTTTGCTTGTTACTTTAAGTGAAGTTTCAAAAGGGCTTCAAATAATCGAGAAAGCTGCATCCAACTAAATAACTGTAATTCCCTGGATAAATATGTGATTGTGCTGCACACTGTACATTGTACTGTACTAATGCATCTTTTTTCTTTTATCCAGGAGTCAAACTACTTGGAATGAAGGAAGACAAAGGTAAGAATAATCAATTTTTTTGTTCTTTTTAGGGCCAAGGTCAGTATTAATTTAGCTTTGAATGTGACATTTCATTATGACAACTTACGTAGTTTAATTTTGAAATAATATGAGAAGGGATCTTAAAATAAATGAATTCCCCCTCTGTGTTTGGGGCCACACAATGGCACATACCTAATCTGGAACATGTTTTCTGTAAAGAATCAAGGAACATGTATTGCAGGTCAGAAGAATTGGTGGTGGCATTGAAGGCATCTTCTGGGAGCGTCTTTATATTTAGGCTAAAACTTCAATACAGCCACATTCTCTGCATCATAGACTGTTCCTGGATAAACCTGAACAGCTGAGGAATGTGGCTGGAAGTGCAGGAGGTGACTCAGTAAACTTTCAGTGGTCTGAAGTGAAAGAGGATACTGTAATGGCTATGGTCTTCCAACTATTTTTCATGAACAAAAAGGGAGACTGCTCATATCGGTGGAGGCTGTCACTAAAACACTGCTGTTGAAACACAGAATCAGGCCCTCTGTTTTCAAATGTCCTTTCCATAAGGCTCACTGCACCTGTGTTCTTTTCTGAAAGGGGTTCCCTACTCTAATGCTCGGTTCTTGTATAAAGATTTTGGCAGAGCCTTTACTTCTAGGCTTGGAGACTTTTGAAGCAAGTTCAGGTAGTGCCAAAGATGATTCATTCCTCAGGAGATGGATTTGACATAACTCTTGTTTTTTTTTCTTTTTTTGAGAGCTGGCATTTTGTAAAAAGGAATTTAAAATAATCGAACATTCAAAAGCCTCTTGCTTCCAGCCCTTCTCCACAAATCTACATATTCTTATGTGATTTCTTCAGCATTTACTACTCCAACAATTATTTTAATATTTTTTCAGCAGGGCTTTGTTCTGAAGACAATATCTAAATAATATTGTTGACTTCCCATGAGCTGTCTTTTCAGTTTTGTGAGGAGTAAAATTGTTATTAAAAATTTAGTCAAATTCACTAAAGAAGTGACAAGGTGTAGATAAAGGCAATTCCCTGGAGGAGCAGAAATGGCTAGTTCTTGCAGTCCACAGTCCTATTAGGTTTTATAGCCTGTGGACAGCTGAAGGAATTCAATGCATTGGATCCTTTGCTCTTTTTCACAATATCTACCATACAAATTATGTATCTACATATGAACTCTACAAGAAATATAGATGGATGTACTTTTCAAAGCCTTGTTTGACTGTTGTTCTGAAAACACATTTCAGCCTGCTACGTAAATACATTGTTCAGAGTTATTAATATGCCTGCAGATAATTAGAACATTTTGTGAATTAAATTTACAAAAAAGATAGAAATCCCTTAGTGAAGGCTTTACATAATTAAAAGCTAAAACCTGTTGGAAGAAAAGGAAGACTTTATTTTCAAGTGGACTTAATCCCTGAGAAGTTGACTTTGAATTTTGTTTTTGGTGTAAAAGATAATTTTTAATTCTGTTTTCTCCCTCTTGTTACAGGGTATTGCAGAAGTATTCACTTTTATCTGGCCTAGGCAAAATGACCTCATAAAAGCTCCAAGAAACTTCTCCTTTATTGTGATATTTTCTTACCCTCACTTCAGCTGCATGCCCACTTCATGAGCAGTCTGCAGAGACTGGTTTCTAGCTGTCATTATTCATGCATACATATTCGAAACAGCTGATTATGAAAGTCATTTTTAATTTTTAATAAGAATATGTGTCTTTTTTTTTCATAAATTGTTTTGCCTCTTGGAGAATGTAATTATCCCAGTCTTAATGATCTCAGGAATAGAAGACATTAGTGAGTGCAGAAACTGCAGTAATACCTGTGTTTACTTGCTACTCTATACCCAGAAAAAACAATTCAGATACAATCTAAAGAAGAAGGTAGAGAGTTTTCTTTTGGGAAGGAAAGGAGAAATATTGCTGGCATTTTGTTTGTTTGTTTTCTGTTTGTTTCGGTGGAAGTTTTGTGAAATCATTTTACTGTTGTTCTCAACAGCAGATGCTCAAGAAGAAAAATGTGCATCGTAGACAGTATCTTTTAAATAAGTTCTTAGAAAAAAACAACACATGAAAGAAATAACACTTGAAATAACACTGAAATGTATTTGAGCTCTCCACATCTTTTGTGATATGATGTACTGTCTTTTCTCTTTGCCTGTTTTATGGAGTGGGGAACACTATTCCAACATTAGCTTTAGTTTCCTGCTTTTCTTTGTCCCTCTAGTCCAGTGGAATTTAATTTCCGTCTCCCTGTCTCTGAGACAGATGACAACATTTTAATGCTTTCTAAAAGTCAGATACATGACCAAGGTATTTCTAATGTGAAAGAAGAATTCACGGTATGCATTACAGAGAAGAAACAGTATCTGTGGCATTTACAAGAATGTCTTAGGCTGAGTTAAAGGTTTCCTCAGCAGTTTTGTTCATCATGCAGGCACACTGTGTTATTTTTCCATCACCCTTGCAATATGGAAACTTCATAATGAGCCATCTGAAGGGGTTTTTTGTTAACTATGGATGTTGCAATGTTTGCTTTCCCCTGTGGGACACTGTAATTGTCCTTGGCTCAAAGAATTACTCAAATCTCTCATACTACTAGCTAGCTGATGCTTATAGGGAATGCTGGAGATCTTGGCAATATTTTCTGGTTTAGACTTTTTTTAGGTTAAAATTTCCTGGGAAAATTCCTTGGAAAGACCTTTACACACCTACATGGAGGTACTGTATTGCCAGTGGTATATGGCTGTGCCATTGGACTTTGGCTTTGGAAATTAAATTTACCTCTCCCTCCAAGAAATTCCTCACCCAGCCTTCTTTGGTAGATGTTAGGGTTGGGGCTAAACGCCTGAAGTGTGGGTGATATATACATGCATGCACATATATTTTAAAGGAAATGTCAGTCTGAAATTGTACTCTAATGGGACTAACACTTTTAGGTGGTCTCTTTGAAGCGGTGAACCCAAAGGCTGAGTGGGAAGGGAAGTCATCGTTGTTGCCAATAATTTGAAATTCAGTCTAACTGTGTTGCTGTGTTTCTGTATCCAAAGAAAAGGAACATTTTATTAACCTGCTACTTTCACATTCAGGAACAGTGATGGCAGGTCACCTTGAGTAACCTCTTCCATTAAGCTTTTCTGCTTTCTTTGGGCTGTCTTCAAAGATGAAACTTGATCACAGTCTTCAAAGTGCTTGCCCTTATCCAGCATTTCAATCTCTTATTTGAAATGCTGTCTACCAACTATTTCAGACATTAACTATTCCAGCCCTTTTAATGGAGGAATATCTGAATTTTTCCTCCCCTATCTTTCTGAACAGAGCAAACAAATCTATATGAACAGTGGCCTGGGAAGTGTCTTTGACAGCCATGCCCTGTTATGGAGATGATAAGAAGTTACATCCATCCACAAATTGATGTTAGCAGGATGTCTGGAAAAAGCAGTTCTTATCCCATTGGAAAGCTTCCAGTATCTCAGAATTACCACCTCCATACACACATACTCTGCCCAAACTCTAAGTTTGAGAGCAAAGGGATGTTATGACATCTCCTTAGAGGCATTATAATGATATGAACTGGTGGTAGACTGGGAAAATGGCATAAGGATTGTCGAGAGTAAGGAACTGACAGTGGGGCATGTTTTCTGCCTACCTTTGGTAAAGGTTTTCAAACTCAAATAGTTCCTCTAGTTACAACTTACACCAACCAAACTAATTATCTTTATGCTGTGGCATAAAAACAGATTTTATTCCTGCATAACAGTAAATGGAGGGTTTGGGGGTTTTGGTTCGTTTTGGTTTTAAATTGTCGTCGCAATATAATTTGCACTGGTGAGATCCTTGTTATTTCTGAAAAAAACTTCCAGTGGGGAGTTATGTAGGTCTGGAAGTTGCAAAAGGAAACCCCCTTGCTTTTTCATTGCTGAGTCAAATTCATTTTAACAAACTGACTGAACCATTATGATCAGCTATTCTGAATTCCAATGTGTCTTGACAGCAAGAGTCCTATGTTTAGATTTTATGGTCTGCCTAAATAAAAACCTACCTTCCTATGAAGAAATGTAATCTTTATTTAAGGACTTACAAGAGTAATTCTCTGTTATATACCCAAAAGTTGTTCCAATGGTTTACCTATCCCTACTTTTAAAAATATCTTCAGACTCCTAGTACAAGCTTACCAAGTTTCATAAAACTGTTAATGAATTTTCTTAAGCATTTACTTGGTAAATTACAGAACCTTCTGCTCCAGAGACTATTCTTGTTCTTAGTGTGCATATTTGGACTGCTTCATTCAAGTTACAGGTTTTGTTCAGCTTTTATTTTAAAAAATATCCCAGATTTACAGAAAGCCTTTGATGCGATAGGATTTGGTGTAGCTGTATCTTCTTTTTGGTATGTGTCCCACAACTCAGACACTAAGGCAGAATATTATTAGCTACTAGAAAGGGAGTTAATCCATAGATTACATTTTATGGTACTCATCCATGTTCAGTTCACGCCTCTGCATCAAGAAATCCAAATCCCTGTCTCCTGTCTTGGAGAACATTTTAACCACTGGGTTCTTCAGAGTAGTTCTCAGTGCCCAGCCTGAGCTAACTCTCCTGCTTTATGAAAAAGAACAGAAATTCATGTGAAATTAGAAGGCAAGATGGCTTAATCTGTTCCATGAGCTGGATGTTACTGCTGTGACCTATGCCATGATGCTGGTGCCCATCAGAGTCTTTGGAGCTCTGAGCAACCTGGTGTAATGGAAGGTGTCCCTGCTCATGGCAGGTGCTTGGAACTGATGATCTTTAGGGTTCCTTCCAATCCAAACCAATCTGTGATTCTATGATTTTAATGGCTCTCTCACATTGACTCCTTCACACTTCCAGATAGTTGTTTTCTCTGCTTTTGCTCCTGGAGTACAAACTGTCTGGCAGAAATACCTTCCACTCCCTCTCCAAGTATTCCTCCTCATTGTCGTCAGTCATTCCCCTTTTCTTGTATTGCATGGGTTCTTCCTTAGTACTCTGGACTGCTTCAACAGACTCTTTTTCTGCTATATCCTCTGGAATTAAAAATTGAAACAATACTATCCCTATTTGCTGCTTCAACATAAAATTTATTCTTTTGCATTAATTCCTCTTTCCAGTATGTTTTCCTGACTCCTCTCTATGTCCCCTATTTATCCCAGCCTTTTCCATCTTGGCATGGGGCAGCATTAGGAAGAGCATTGCCAGTGGGTCATGGGATGTGATACTTCCCTTCTAGTCAGCCCGGTGAGGCACACCAGGAGTGCTGGTCCAGTGCTCGGCTCCCCAGTATGAGAAAGACATGGACACACTGGAGTGAGTCCAAAAAAGGGCCATGAAGGTGATGAAGGGACTGGAGGGAGCATCTTTGATGTGAGAACAGACTGAGAGAGCTGGGATTGCTTGGCATGCAGAATGTAAGGCTCAGAGGGATCTCATATATGTGAGTATTGGAGGGGGGGTGGGAGTAAAGGACATGAATTCAGGTGCTCAGCAAAAGGACAATGGGCACAACTTAAAATGCAGAAAAGCCTTTTAAAGCTTTTCAGGCAGTGTCACGGGTTGCACAGAGAGGCTGCTGAGTTCCCATCCTTGAAGATATTCAAACCCCAACTGGACAGTCCTGAGCAACAGTGACCCTGCTCTGAGCAGGACTAAATGCTGTAGCAGCCATGGGCAGGCAGTCAGCAGATGCTGACACTGCTGGTAGAGGTGGGAGCTTTCACTGTCACGGGGTAGAAATGCAAGCTTGAAATGAGAAAGTTCACCTGAGCTTCTTCAGTCTCTCATTAAACACTTTCCAAATTTCGAACCATTCCAGGGATTTCATCTGAACTCTCTCTGATCTGCTCTCATTAAGAAGAGTGGGTTTATTTCTTGCCACCATTAATTCATTTTTTTTATTTCACTTTGAGCCCCCTTTTCCTGTTCCTAGCTGTTTGATCTTTGCACTTAGCTCTTTAATTAAAAGAAGGCAAGCCAGCTTTTCCTGCTGCCTGGACTTCTCTCTAGGAGCTATCTTTATCTCTCATTCAGTTAGTGCCAACCACAGTCTTTACCATAAATTTCTCTTGCCTTCCCTCCCAATCCATGAAGTCCCTTGAGCTACATTTGAGTAAGAAAAGCCTAGCAGAAATGTTATTTTTGAAAGATGATTCCCATTTAGTATTTTCTTTTAAAGTCTCTCTAGCAAATTCTCAATTTTCTTATCTAGACTTTGAAGTTTGAGTAGTTCTTTATTTTTAAATGAGAAAGTCATATGGCCTTGTATAACTCTGCTCTTTTAACAAATGCACATTTTTTTCAGACTAGAAATCCCACCATGAATGCAACTTCTAGATATTTAAAGTTTTATCTTTCATTAAACCGTGTTGTCTGGTATTAATTATGCTGTTCACCCTTAAATCTTTATTGAGCATATCCTCTTTTGCCTTCCTAAGATTTCGCCCTGGGTAAGCATTAAATTGACAGACCTATAGTTAGATTTTCAGCACATTATCCTTTGGAAACATTGAAAAATTTATTTCCTGTCTTCTCTGTTCAATCTTTTGGACAGTCACCATATCTCAGAGGATTTGTCCAGTATCCTGCTTTGAAAACAGCATTTTTGCAAGCTCATCAGTTCATACATTTACTGCCAGTGGTCCAACTTTTCTGCTGTGTTGATATTTAGTAACTCACTGCTTTACTAAAGGAATAAAAAATTTATATTTCCCTATTCGCTTCTGAAATAATCTATCTGTTTCCCAGAAATAAATATGTATGTTACTTCCATAGGCAAGGCTTTTGCATTTTTGCCTCCTCTCTGGCACAGTGTTGGTTATGGAGCTAATCTCTGGGGGTGGCAGAGTTTCTGTGCTGGTGTTCCTTTGGTCTCTGCCTGGAGTGGGGTGTTTCCACAAGCCATGGTACATGTCTGGTGGCCACTGGAGAGGCAGGGTATTTCATTATTGTAAAAGTTTATCCTCACAGTAGATAAACTTTTGGTAGCCACCTTCCATATTTACTCCCCCAAGGAAAAGGTTAATTCTTAGATTACAAAGTCAAAAACAAAGTTATGAAAAGAAGCAAGTAACAAATGCAGTCTTGGCATAGTTGTGATAACAAAAGTCTCATCCAGCTAACTTCAAAGGTGTAAGTAATCCATGGCTCAGCAGCCAAGAGCAGAACAGCCAGGTCCAATCTTTACAACCAATTTCTTAGCTGGTTAGCTCAATTGAATATGATCAATAAAAACCTAGAAAAATAAAAGTATTTCTCACCTTAAGAATCTACAATTTCCTCCTAAATGTAAACTATCCTATACAACTTCAGTCATGCTCTGCTTTTGGGGAGAGACTCCACTGCTACTGACGCTCTCTCTCTCCCCTTTTCTTTTTTAAAGGTGCAGAAAACTTGTTGGCATGCTTCCTTTGTATTTGTTTTGTTGATCTACACTGTCGGAGTCCAGGGAAGCCTGGAAGCTTCTCCTGCTCCTCTGGTGCTTTCTTTATATCCCCAGAGCTCCTCAAAATTGGCCTAGCCAGCGACCTAGGCTTTTGGAGAAGCTCCCTCCACTTTTGGGAGAACCTGAATGCACCAGATAAGTGAAGAGATTTTTGTTTAGTGTACCACAGAGAGTTTAGTTGTAGTTTTAAGATTTTGTTCTATGTATTATATAGACACAAGATGGATGCTTTGGGGTGTGGTTTTTCCTTCTTTCTTCTTCTCTCTCCTCGTTCTTTTCCTCTCTTCTCTGACACCAGTTCCTGTGGTGTGGCAGTTGGTGAAAAAAAGTTAGTATTGAAAAGACATATCAATAAGATGAGGGTTTACTGGTGTTGGAAACAAAATAAAATACATATTGTCTCTTGAATGGTTGTTAGTAAGATATAAAAGTAGCTGCTGATCTGCAGCCATTGCCTTTCTGCCCTGGTGTCCTTGGAGGATGCTGCCTCTGCCTCCAAGGTCTTGATAAGAAAAATAAACAACTCTGAAACAAAGAAGATGTCTCTCTTCGTTCTTTCCAACATGAAGAACAGAAGGAAGAGAATCTCCAGGGCAGGGGACAGGGGCAGGAGCCAAGGGCTTCGACCCCTGCAGGGGCCCAGGCCCCTGACACTACACGACTGAAATTCTTCCTCCATCTTCATGGAGAGCCTGGTAAACAGATGTTGTGCTGTTTTAGCACATCTTGAAGGTCAGCAATTGCTGGCACGGCAGAGACTGGAGCCTTCAAGCCTAGAAATTGGCCTGCTTGTCTTTACTCACACACCTGATCCAACCATACTTAAATAAATCAGAGACTTGTTACAATGAACTAATCTGGACCTTTTACTGGAGGTCAAGGCAAGTACAAACTTCACAAAGGTAAAACCTGTAACACACAAGGAAGTTCCTCAGGTAAATTTCATCCAGTGTACCAAATTTCTTTTTAACCAGAATAAAATGGAAAACAAATAAGCAGGAAAAAAAATCAGAAAAAAAAACCCAAAACCCCATACCACAAAACTAAATCAGTAAAAATAACCCCAACCAAACTATTTTTTTTTTTCATTTCTTCCAGAGACAAGAAATTGTTTAGTTTGACAGGGTCAAATTTTTTTGGCTTAACCTTTATTTTACATAGCTTTTAAGAAGTTCTGCTGTACCTTGTCACTCTGGATCAATTCTGATTAATTTTCTGTTCTCTGCAACTTTTTTCTTCCTATATGTGAGATCAAAACTCAAAGTGCCAATTACTTAACTCTTTAAATCAATGTCTCTCTTGGCTCTCCTTCAAAAAAAAACAAACCAAAAGAGTATTTGAAGCAGTGATTCATTCTGCTTTCTCTATTTAATCTGGGAAAATGCACTGCTCGCTCTTTGCACAATGATAATTGTCTCCAGCAAAAGGCAGTAGAAAATAGTTTAACTGAAATAGATAAAACTGATAAGAAAAAACCACATTCGTAAAGATAAAATAATTTAATATACAGATTCAACGTAATTACCATCTTACAAGTTTCAGGTCTTTTTGACTTCAAGTAGGATGGCCAGCACTTGGGTCTCCTGCAGGCAGACAAAAGTGACCTGCAAAAGGGAGAACATGTAAGATTTGAGAGTGGGTCTGTGGGCTCATGAACAAGGACTGAAAACAAAGGCTGCTGCGTTAGCATTTTGCAAAATCTATGATTCATGCAGGGTGTCTCTCTTACTGGTTCTATTTTATTTCTAACACAGGTAGCAGTAATCTTTACAGCAGTCTTCTAATGGTGTAAGACAGAATAAAATGCAAAGGAATGTGGAATACAGGTACAGAGGTGATGCAATTAGACCACATACAGGTTTGTAGTTCGCATCTGGAGGGAGAAGTGAACACAAATTGTTCCTGAAAGAGAAGTTTGTTTTCTGTTCCAAGGAGTGTTTTTACTGGGGAAAGGATTCAGTTTTCTGAACTGTGTGGAGAGCAGATCTGTGGAGCCATCTGTTAGGGGATCTTTGACACCTAAGATGAATCAGCCTCTGAGAATGTCTGTCTGTCTTTGTTTTATATGAAGAGAATACAAATAAACAAACACCACAGACTATGTTCCTAATTTTTTTGATTATATGAATCCCAACTAGAACAGCTAAGAAAAGTATATTCCCATAGTTGCAACTATATGTGTAGTCCTGGAGCCTTTCTAAAAAATTGCTTTCATCAATAAATGCAAGGGCTTTCCAGGAGGTAACAGCACTCCACACTTCAATCTCTCTGCTATCACAAATTGGTCTTTCAGGCACATAAAGGGTTCAGAGTTAAAAATAGAGGCCTTGGCACTAATTGATATCTATTAGCTGAAATCATATGTTGATATTTGCAGCAGTTTAAGCTTACAGGCCCTCTGAGATTAGAAACCTGCTAAGAAAGCACACAGCCCTGTGCATGGCTGTTTGCTGAGAGCTCTGGACTCAACAAGGCTGAGGGTGGGGGAATGGAAAACAGAATACAGTATATGAACAGTGACACCTGCTTATATATATATATGTATATGTATATGTATATATATATGTATGCATTAAATTAATTCTATGATCCCACATTTGTGCTGGAGTTGGCACTGCTCCATAGCCCTGGAGTGGGATGGCAAGGAGGAAGGTCTGACTGTGGCTAACTGGCATCATCCTCTTTCTTCCCTTTCTACACCCTGCAGAGGCACCTCTGCCTTTGATGGGCTCTCATTCAAATCCCAACTAGAAGACACCCAGGCAGGGTCAGGCCTTCAGAAGATGATGCATTATGATTTTATGGTTGCTAAAAAACCTTTTTCATCCCTGAGCCGCCTTGCTTCACTCAGCTGCTGTTTGTCAGGCATCCATTTGAAAGGGACAACACTGCTCATAAATACCTAGTACCAGTACTGAGGTTTGTGTCACTTGATATGCTATTTCATCCTAAAGGCAATATAGGCCACACAGGCATATAAGACACCTTGAATCTGACAGCATTTTAAATAAATACATATGGTCAGATCAAAAAGAGGTATAAATCAGTATAACCTTGCTGAAATTGGGTCCCTTAAGCTGTGCCAACTATGTATCTCAGTGCAAGTAACTCTGAGCAGCTGAGTCCCGTGCATGTCAGGAGCCACACAGCTGCCTCCAGGCACATTGTGGGGATTTGCAGACACCCCCTATGCCAGACTGGGCTGGCAACAGTCTTAATCTTGGCAATGCTTTCAGCAAGTTACAGCCTATTTCTACCACTCCTGCTCACCCCTCCCAAACACATCAACCACATGCACCGTGGGTGCCAAAGCAGTGGGGTCCTGCAAAACAGTAAAGGAGATACTGGTGATGCCCACGAGGGTCAGTGATATGCCAAGCCTGATCTCAGTTACAGCTAAAGCCCACAGACGATGGCAGAATCAGCCCATGTGTTTAATTGCAAAAAGACATCCACTGCAGAGCTGTTAGGCCAAGGATTTGGCTATTATGTTCAACCCTTCCACATGTCAGAGGAAAAGGCCAGTAGTATTACGTGCTAATAGCTCCCAGTAGTGAGGAGTTAGTCTTTTCTGTGAACACTTCCTTGCTAATGGATCTATGAAGTGTTTTCCTACTATAATAAGGTACAGTTAGCCTGTCAGAGGTGGTCCTCTGTGCCAAAGCCTACTCATGCAGGTTCTACAAATAATTTGTTCCATTTCCCCAAGCTCCCAGCCAATGGTTTATCATTCATTCAACAAAGGTTGCATTTCTCAAGCGTTAAGGGGCCAGTAAAAGCCTACCATAAACTCCTGCAATGAGCTTCTGCACTGAGCATCCAGCAGTGTCACTTTCTCTATTATCTGGCCTCGTGTACGTATCGATCGGATACAGCTGGTTCTGGAGTGACCATGTCTGGTGCTGGGAATAGATCATGCTGGAATTTATTAACCCACTTTGCTGAGCTCTGCCACCCCAGTCAGCACCGCATCATAAGTTGTGTTCACTCAGGACTTCCACCTCTTATTGAATGAGAATTACATCTGAGCAGCAGGGACTGGTGAGTCATCAAAGAGTATAAATTCCAGGCTCTGTTTAAATGTTAAAAAGGTGGTAAATGCATGATATATGAACAGTTAAAGTCTTCCATAGCTGGGAAAGGAGTGTGCTATAAACACAATTTATTTTCAATATATTAAAAATTTCTTGAGAATTCTGCTGATAAATATCACAAGGGGCTTCATTCTTATTGTGCTGTAATTAAAATGAATGTTTCAAAAATGCCTGCCCCAAGTCTGACAGTAATGACAGTGGACAGAGGTGAAGAAAATAAAAGTTAATGAAACTGGACCAGAGTTAAGAGATGTCCCAAAACTGACGTTGTTCCATATGTGCAAGTTCCATTTAGAAATATTTAATAGTAAGCATATAACTATTATTGCACTTATAAATTAATCTTTGCTGACAGCAAATAGTTCATTATTGGTTACTCAGAGTCAGAATTTAACGCTGAGCACAGAGTTTGCCAAAACCTTTCAGCTTAGGGACAACAATCTACAAAAGGCAACAGTGACAAATATGCCCCACATTTAATCTTTTGGAGGCTGCTCTGCAGTCTTCTGAGGGGCACCTCAAGACAGCTTTGTGTTGGAAGTGCTGACCTGGGTACCCCACAGGGCTCCCCCATAGCAGAGGGGAGCCTGTGCATTCCAGTGTGCCTGGGGCGTTGGCACTAAGTCTGTTCCCTCTCCTCTCTGCCATCGGGGTGGCTGGAAGGCATCTCTTTGTCTGGGAGCTGAGCAAGTCAGGGAGCACCACATGTTCCTCCCTGCTCTGAAAAAAAAACCAACCAAAATCACCCTCGGCAACAACAAAAACATGTTGACTCACTCTTTGGTCATGGATTAGCCTTTAGTATTAATTCCTAGTTTGATCATCAACACAAGAAAAGGGACGAGATGTCTTTGTTGTAGAACTCTGGAAAAAATGCAGGAATGCAGCAGAATGCAGAATACAGAATATTTCACCTAAGCTGGCACACGAAGCAATTCAGTCTTAAATTGTGAAGGGGAGTCACTGAATGCGTGGCCAAAGAACCCTGTCTAAAAACCATAGTTTTCTTGGAATAAAATGTCATTTTGGAACAATACCAGAAAAGATATGAAAATAATTTTTAAAAACTCTTATTCAAACATGAAACTTCATTTGCTTAATTACAGTAATCAGAATGTAAAAGCACCTGAAATAACGAAATACTATTCCTATGTTCTATGGTCTAAATGAAATGATTATAAGAAAGAAATGCACTGCTAACCTGATAATATCATGAGAGGTAGATCAGGAAGAAATATATTGAATTTAGGAAGTCCTGAAAGGAAACAAAGGACTGAAAGTCATAAGAAATAAAGGAAAAAGAAAGGAGCCAAGGGGAACAGCTGGATGGAGATGGAAATTAAGTGCCAGTCAAGCCTTTAATAGCAAGATGTATGAGCAGGATTTAGGTGTGATGCACGGCTCAGAGCTATTACACGTCTTTCTTCCACATGCCCAGGAAATAAAACTTAATTCTGAGGCCCATCTTTGGAAGAAGTCTTGTAAAAACAATTGCACTAAAAAGAAGTCGGTAAAAAATATATACTGTATACTTTTTTTCACAAGGCCTTTATCCATCTTGTTTTAGTGATCCATAACACCAACTAGCAAAAGTGCAGGTGTTTGCTAAGTGCAGTGATACAGTCTTAAAATGCTAGAGGCAGCTTTACAAACTCTACAGATTTCTGTATGACTTACAGG
Source organism: Erpornis zantholeuca (assembly GCA_013400515.1). Classification (NCBI taxonomy): domain Eukaryota; kingdom Metazoa; phylum Chordata; class Aves; order Passeriformes; family Timaliidae; genus Erpornis; species Erpornis zantholeuca. The sequence continues at coordinate 221,271 of VZTN01036631.1, read as the reverse complement.
AGGACAAAAGTCAAAGAATCTAGGAAGAAGGAAATACGTGGAAGAGAGAGACTTAGAATTTATACTGGTTGCAAAGGACTGATACCTAAGTACAGTATGGAAAGCATGTCACTAGGCTGGGACAATAAAACAGAGGAATGTTTCTCTATGGAGGCAACTCAAGTGTTCACATCTAATTTCAGTAGTGTGTAAATTCATATACCAAGAGTATTGCAGAATAATAGGGAGCAAGTGATAGGACTTAGCAGTTTTAATGAATTGTGGTAACATCCACAAATCCCAGTCTGCTGACATGAATTATCCTCATTTCTTTACTCCATAATGGAAAGAAATGAATAAAAGGAAGGGGATGGAGGTTCTTTCCTATTGCCAAGTAAAGCAGCAGTGCAGGCAAAAGTAAGAATTATAAGGTGTGAAACAGATGATATACCACCATGAAAACAAATGACAAATGCCTTATCCTTGCCATGAAAGGGAAAAATTTAAAAGAACTCACTGATATGACATGACTCCAGCAAGGTGAAATTTAGCTGAAGATGATGATGCTAAGAAGCAGAGCTAGATACTTTTTTTTTCCCAAAAAGCCTGGAGAGTGGAACTCTTAACCAATAATTGCTTACTGTATGCATATTATTCTGACTGTGGACAATACTTTTATCTCAGTTAAATTCTTCCATGTAACAGCAAACTCTGCCCTGTCCTCTCACTTGAGGAAATTTTCATAATTGTTTGGGATTTTTATTTTGTTATGCTGAGATTTATAATAGCTTCACCAAAAAATGTAAATTTCAATTTTCTACTCCTTCAAAACCTGTATTTTTCATCTCTTTCTAGGCAGTTCACAGATAGGATTCATCTACATCTAAAACCCAAGTACACAGATCCAATGTCATTACCTTTGGCTCCTTTTGGTGTAGTAAAAATGGTATCTCTGTTGGGGGAAAAATCCTATCCTAAGATGAGTTTCTTATGTATGTCATTTAAAACATATTTTGGAGGCCCATCTCTCTTCATTGGCTACAGAAGGAGCCTTCTAGGAATAGCTCAGCTTTAGATGTCCACTGCTAGGTAATGAAAACAGGCTGATTTGGATCCCTTGGAAATAATGAGACTTTCATATTCCTCTGTGGGTTGTGTGTCAATAGAGCATGATAAAACTGCATCAGAAATCAGTGACCAGCATCTAGGAGTCCAGAGTCTCCAAGTTCTATCAGGTCCTCTGCTTTGTACTTAGAGAGCCCAAGATGATGACTCCAAACTGATATCTGTAAAGGTCAGATCAGACTGCTGGGAACCTGCCGTTTTAGAAAGTAAGAATTCTGCCTGGGGCTGGTAACAGAATTGATGGAAAAAAGTTTATGTAATAAGTAATTATAATGAAAACTAGTGAGGATGTTGCTTGAGAAATTGTGTGCTTTTGTTAGGTTGGCTGGAGTACACCAGCTATGCCATATTGTAAAGGGGTTTGTTCAATAGGATCAGATTTTAGAGCAAAACTGTTTTGCTGATGAACCCAGACACACACTGGGTGTCTTACCTTCTGTGGTTTGACTACGGACTAACTGCAAATTTAAGGCCCATTAGTGACTGTTGGAAGCACCACAGGAATCCTTCAGTACTTTAGCTTTCTTGGTGAAGAACATGATCCAAGACTATTCAGAAATAAGAGTCCAAGTGGTGTGACTGGCACATCAAGGATATTTGCTTCAAATGTATGTGCTGTTGATCTGAATTGAAATACTGATGCAGAACACAAAAATTTTCCATTCCATTAAAAATCTCAAGAATTTGAAGAAATGTTCATGCAGAGTCCCAATGAACAAAATGAGCCAAAGCATTTCCTTCTTTTTCCCCTTTCTAAAGTATTTTATTTCAGAAACACTGAGAGCAAGTTTTTCTTCTTATAATGATGTGTGAGCTCCCTGTATCCATGAAAGTATAAAATAGAGTCTGCCTATAATGCGCAGAGGACTCCTTGGTATGAGAACTCTTAAGGCAGTTTGCCTGGGAATAGAGTCAAGATGTCAGACAAGTCTCAGGTGTAAGTTTCATCATGTGCAATATGTGTGTCCCCATCATGTGCCTCTGAGTTTATTGAATCAGCATTTTTTGGTGTGTGTATTGAAAGTTCTCAAAGTGTTTATTTAAATGAGGCCAAATATAAAGAAATAAAGAATATGGCCAAAATGGCCTAGATGACTGTCCTGCAAAGCAATGACTTTGAGAAAACCTTGAATATCTTATTAGATAAACAACAATCTTTCTCTCTTAGCAGTTACTCCCAACTCCTGTGGGGCTGTCTGCTTGTGGGGACACTGATACATTTCTTACATATAGGTGTAGGAAGCTTCCCCTTTATCTATGACTGGGAAAAATGTCATGGCTATCTGGTCTAATCTTATTGTCATTGTTTTTGAAAAAAAAATTATGTAAAAAAAAAAAAAAAAGTCAGAGTTCAGAGAAAAACACAATAGATATGAAGCCTGGAAAGTGCATTTCAGCATGACGGGCTGCGGGTGTGCCATCTTTGGTGTTTGTTGAGAAGCTTGTAGACTTGCTCATATTCAATTATCTGTATTGCAAGGAGAAAGTATAGAAAAGCCTTTTAGTTAAGTGTAGAAAGGAGCCAAGGACTGAATGTTAAGTATACGGGATAAAAGCACACTGGAGGCTAACTGTCAGGTCCAAGAAAGGGATATCCATCTGGAAAAACGAGAAAGAGATGCCAAATTTTAAGAAGTATTACCCTGTTTCTAAGATAGGACCTCCAAGGGGACACGTGTTCTCAGGGAAGAGGTTTCTCTGTGTACTCTTCCTCCAAGGTTTTAGGCATTGTGCCTCTAAATCACTGTCTCGGAGTGATGCCTATTGGAGTAATGCTGAAGAAGCAAATGGCCACAAAAATTAGTTGCTTTTCCATCATTCCAAATCGTTAAGCAAATCTAGATGACTTTCTGAAAATATGTGTTTCTATTCCCACAAGGAAGGCAAGTTTGACTTAACAGTTAAAAATAGGTTACAGGACTAATGTTATCAATTTCCTGTTCTCATTGTGAACTACTTGAAATTACGACAATATAGGTTAAAAAATGTAGCCCTAGTTCAAGCAAAAATGTGCAATGCTGATGTGAGACTGTGTTATCAAATATAATTCTGTGGTATTTGTTGGTATATAGGAACTCACGTAATCAGTGCTGGGTCCCTTAAAATTAGCAATTATTCCAATAAACTGTATGGAGAACTGAGCCAAGTTTGCCATGATTCTGAATGAGTGCTAATGTGGAAAAGATACTCATATGGATTGGAAAAGAGGTGAACTAAACCATAGCTACTGTTCTATCTATGATTCTCATCTCCCAAATCCCTGCCTTCCTCTAACATAACCATGGAATGGAAATGCTGAGGTGACCCCAAATTCAGGTTATTTTAAGGTGTTCCCGAGTATTGGCTTAAGGACTGGGGATACCTCTCCTTTTCTGCTGAAGTTAGTATGGGCATATGCACCATGGACAGTGGAATAGAAATAATATACAATTTTAATAACCTCTAAAGACAGTCAGATATTCTACTGTTTTCAGTCTTGTTAAAAGATAGGGCATTCCTGCCCTGGTACTGTGCAACTAAGTAACCTTTATGTGTGCAATCTGTATCTAAAAATTAATTATGTCTCGGGTTTGAACTCCCACATTTTCACATCCCAATACAAGACTGAAAGACTTAGCAATGTAATTTTCTTTCTAAGATTTTTTCTTTTCAGTTGAATGCCTTTCTCTTCCTTGCTTTGTGTGTGCACAGATCAATCCCACCTGCTCTCCTCATGTCAGTAAATCTATTGACTGAATGAGATCACGTTTGAGAGAGAGCATTGCCTGCCCTGGGATTCCTGGTGCACAGCAAAGCAAATTTGACATAATTTCTAGAATTTTATGGCATTACAGCTGCTTTCCTCCATGCTGCTTTTGTGTCCCCTCAAGCTCATATCTCCTTTTCTCGATTATCCTTGCTGGAGAGCTGACTGCCATCTAGTGATCCCTGAACCTCCTTGTTCCCTATTGTCACAATATGTCTTTCAGCTCCAAGCTCTTAGTTTATAGCCTGCCCTCTTTCTCTTTTCCCCTAGTGTTATGAGCAATATCAATTATAAAGCTTTGAAACACAGCCTACCAATCCGAACAAAGGACAGACTAAATGTGATATGAAGTCATAATTTTAGTCCACGTAATTTTTTTCTCCATCTGTATTTTACAGAAGGGATATTGGATTTCTGTGTTTCACTATAGCCTTGCTGTCAAATAAAATCCTTCAGCAAGGAGGTAGGTTGTTTAACCCATCAGCAGTGAACCACTGATTATGGCTGAATGTATTTACCATGTTAATATGCCCACCTACCCTGGTACCTGCTGTCTGTGCTTTTTGGCTCTTCCACACAGACAGCTGCCTGTGTGTTGAGGGAGAGACAGAGCTCAACTCTTTCCAGCACCATGGCTGGAAAACCCACTCAGAGCAAAAGAGAGTATCCTCACTGCACCAGTCCTTAAACCTCAGCCTTTCCCCAGCAGGTACTTCCCGCAGCAGTGGCAAAATGAGACACTATATATAGAAACACAGTCCTATTCTCGAGTTGTTTAGTCACCTAATCCAAATTAGATACACACTGTTCTTAATTCATTAACATCTGAGCAAGGCTCGGAGGAGGTAAAGCTGTCCCTAACTGCTGATAATTAATTTCCAAGTATAATCCAATTAAAATGAACTTCAAAGAGATTTTTAGCAGGAAATCCAAATTGTAATGTATTTGAAATATGAAATATTGCACTCTTTTCCCATACAGTCCTACATATTTCCACTTTAGCAAGTGAAGGTCTTCCTGTCTATTTGTCTGTGTGTCCATTTGGAGATGGATGAAGAAAGAGAAGGAGGATAGCAAATTAAATATTTCACAGTGGCAGGCGAACAGCTTACTCTCCAGATTGACATGTAGCCAGGCTGATTTAAAAGAAAAAGAAACAACCAGCAACTGTGAGACTAATGTTGAGCTGGCAGATTTTTCCATGCATCAGAATAGCAATCATACTAAAAAGACAGGTGCACAAAAACACTAGAGAAATCAATGTGATTTATTCAGTGCATTCAGGGAATCCCAGACACATGTTGATCCTGGGAGAAGAACTAAAACCTTCATTTTTCAGCAAGCAGAGAAGGAAAAGGTGATTTGTCTGAAGACCACGAGGACCCTAGAAAATGTGATATATCAAAGCATTATGAATACAGTTGCTAACAGGCAGGAGCACCACTTACTTCCTGGGACAAACCAGCCAAAAGCTGAAGTGCAATATACCTGGGATAGCCACACTGATCCCTGAGCTTTGTAGGTCTAGAGATGATGCAAACAACATAACTACCTCTAAAAATTATTCAGGTGAGATCTGTCATTTCTTTTTTCCTAGAACAAATTACTTTCCAAAAGAATTGAAGAAGAAAGCATGCACAGATACTAGGGAAAAGTGCATGGAGGAGGGATTTTGCAAATGGCCTGGGTCTGTTTTCTGCATCTACCACTGCTTTCTTGATGAAAAAAAGTAAATTGCTACTGTGTCCCTGCTTCAGTCTTTCCATCTGGAAAAGGTGGTGATTGTGGCAGTCTTTGTCAAGCATCCCACAACCTATAGAGGTATTAAAAAACAGTTTCCTGCAACAGAGGAATGCAGGTATGTCTACATAACAAGGTCAGTGCTGGCACTGCAGGTCATGGTCATGTCTCCAGCTTCAGTTTCAAAAGGCTTTCAAAACTCCTTCCTAAAAGCCTGCTAGCAGCACCTGGGCTGATAGTTTGAGGCCAGTTTATCTACAAAAGCTCAAGTCATGGGATATACTACGGAGAAGGCACACTTTTGTGGCAGGCATTTTCATTACTGGCAGAAAACCTTTGCACCTAGCAATCAGCTGCTAAACTTAGCAGCTAACAGTGGGGTTGTTCCAATCCGGCTGTGGTGGCAGGTGGCTTAGCAATAATTAGTCACATTCCTCTCTCCTCACCAGCATCAATTCATTTCCACATTATATCTCTGTGTCTGTCTTATTGATTAGTGATACATGGTGCAACCCAGGGAAGCCATTCCTGGTCAAACAAAACTCTTGACTAACATGCTGGAAAATAAGCCATGAACATTTACTACCCAAGCAAAGTACTCAGCAGAACCAGAAAACAGTCCCCAGGAGACAGCCTGTCTTGTCTGTGACCCTGTCCACTCATAACAGGCTATAGCCAAGCTGCAAACCTCAGCACTGCAGGCATCTTCCCAAGGAAAGCATTCATAGGGAGGTACAAGCTCCAGAAACCCAAAGGGTCATGTTCCCATGAGCTGGGATCTCTGGCTTGTGAGGCTCAGGGTTCACTGAAGTGAGATCTCACCCCAAGGCAGCCTGAGAGGTTGGTGCATCTTTGTGAAAAACAAGCTGTCCTCGAGGGATGAAACCTGGCTCAGCAGATGTCATCAGTAGCACTGACTTCAGCACGAGCAGTGCTTCCCCCGGCAGCAATCAGTGTCAGGGACAGCCATCCACCTTGCAGGCTGGACTAATTACAGGGCAGCCACTCTGCCAGCTGGACAATCAATGCCTTTTGTACTGTGATTACGGAAACTAATCCTTTGCTGGATACCTTTATGAAGCAAAATAGCTCTCAAGGCCCTTTGATTAAAAAGAGGACAAACACCACCACCTTTGATGGATGCAGAGAATGTTTTCTCTTTTCTTGGGTTAGTATAGCATCACAATTGAGAAGTCTTGAAAATTCTGGTTTCCACACTCTCAAACAAAGGAACTCCTTCCTTCCAAACAATACCCAATATTCCACTGGACTGCTGAGAAAGCACCAGGAATTGAATTGTAACATTGGTTTTTTCATGTTGCTTCCAGTGATAATGAAGCACTTTTTCCTATTATAAAAGAACATTTTGTAACTCGCTTCTGTTATATAGGCTTTAAAAGGTTTGCTTTGAGATGTTTATTATTTACTCAATACTTAATTGCCACGCTAGAATGCATTCACAGAACAGCACATACTGATTTTTATTATCAATTGGGTGGTTCTGTTTTTCTTTAAGAAGAAAACAAACAAAATATTTCCTGTTGTATTTCAGTTATCCATTGATCCTCAGGCAAAACCAGCAAAAATGCAAAATAATATGGCTGTGATATAATACACATACAGTTTTATTGTAAAATTGGTTTTGTCCATTTATGTTTCTGATTGGCTGCTTGGGCAGAGGGAAATTAAGCCATAAAGAATAAGTTGCTGCACATAATATTTCAATTTTGGAGGAATGGCAATAGAAATGAGAATGCTGGGGGCCCACATACATTAATCTCTCTTGGTATCCAGAAGTAAAATGAGATGTCACATAGAGCTGCCCTAGCTCTTCACAGCTTTTTTCACTGTAACATTTTAGTAAAAAACAGCATTAAAAGGAAGACCAAACCCTCAGCCAATGTTGCTGTAAACAGCACGAATGTGACTCTGGTATTACTACACAGATGATAGCTTCCTACTTTATCTCTCCAGCCGTTCCTTTTAAGTATGTCTGACTATCATAACATTTCACCCAGCACCAAATAGGCAGCAGTGTAGATGTACTCATATTGCTTATGAACAGGTCTGAAAGGTTCCCCTCAGCCAGGGTGTATTTGAATAGTCTTTGCATGCCTTTGAGCAGGTGGATAACTAACCACAGCATGACCATGCAGAGAGAAATCAAATCTATTCTCCGATCAGCACTTCTGCTTTCTTTTACTTAATTTTCCTTTTTTTTCGTTTTGGTACCTGAACAGCCAATTAACAAGAGAAAGTAAAAGGAAAATAAGTCACTTTAAATACCCCATCACATTAAAAGTACAGATATAAAATGCAGTTTGATAAGTAGATCATTTATTCTTTTGCAGACTCCTTTGCTTTTTTCTGCAGTGAAAGAGAACATTTTCTTTTCATGGCCACTGGGATGCCAGCAGGGGGTTGACTTCAATGAAAGGTACACTTAGCCATAAATTTAGATATGGTGTCAAACTGTCATGATTAAGGAATTACGTTATGTGAGGTAGTGAAAAGGGAACAGAAATATTATAAAGAAAAAATGGCATTGCACTACATAGCAAGGCAAAATGTCCTCATATGTATTGTCAGCAGGCACTTCAATCACTTTGTCTTAAGCATAAATTTTTCTCACAATAAAGGCCAGCCCAAAGGCTCCTGTAGTCCCCAGGACTCCATTGCTTCTCATCAGCAGGTTCTGGACAGTACTGGCCATGAGCTCTCCCATGGTTCCCAAGCCGAGGAATCACCAGCAATGGTGACCACTGAAGAGCAAAACCTGCTGATAGAAACAGGGAAAGACTTTTTTCCCCCTGATGTTCATAAAAACAATTTTAAAGCACCTTTTTTTTTTTTTTTTGGGAGAACACACATATGTATATAGAAAATACATTTAATAAAAAATTTGATTTTAAAAAAAAGAAACAAACAATAATTACCTGTCAAATTTCAGGAATCTCTCAAGTTTTTGTTAATAGAGACTTAAAAATAATCTGAATTTTAATGTAGAAAGTTATTGTCTGTCAAAGATTCAAACTGGATGGCTGAGCAGCAGTATATTAACCCATAAAGTATATGACTTAATCTTTTGATTGTTTATGGTATCTTACATTGTATCTACTATATATGTATAGTACATATGGATTAGATTGGTTTTATGTGCACTGTTTCAAATTTGTATATAAAATTTATGTGTAAAAATGCTAATATATAATAAATTATGCTAATGTACAATAGAAATTAATATACGTATATAAAATATTTTCAAAGATGCCCATGTGTTTGAATATACATACATAAATGTATCTATATTTACCTGAAATGGTACAAGATGAATAAATAAAATATATATATATATATA
>VZTN01036631.1:199587-212295 GCA_013400515.1 Erpornis zantholeuca | reverse complement strand
ATAAAATATATATATATATATAGATACATATACATACGCATAGATCTATATATACACATATACTTATATATATATATATATAAAATGTTTATTGAAATTTAAGGAATTCAATAGTGTTTGTCCTACCATGTGTCCTTCACTCTGTCTTGATTATTCTGAATCCAGAATCTGTTTCAGTGTTCTCATTATCCTTGCAATTATCATCTCTGTTTTACTTTGGGTGCCACTGACAACCCTAGAGTGAGATGCAATAGGGCATTTACTGTGGGCAAAGCCTTAGGTTGGGGAATCTTACTTTAGGTAAATTCTTGTCAGTCAACACAAACATCCACTAACTTCTCTGGGTATTAATGAAAAAAATAGAAATACTAGATTTTTTTTAACAGAACAGAAACATCTCTCTCTCCTCTTCCCCACTGCATTGTCACCTACAGCCACAGTCCCTCTAGATGTTTCTGTCCTGCCATGGGTTGCTCTCAGCTGCAGTCCCTTGGGGGTGTCCCTGCCTCAGTATTGATCATCCATGGCCACATTCCTCATGGATGTCACTACCCCTTTTGGCATCAGTTGTCTTCTCACAGAATCATTAAGGTTGGAAATTACCTCCATGGTCATCAAGTCCAATCATTAACCCCAAGAGATGGCCACTGCTGGTTTCTTTCTTAAATTTTTCTGAGCAAGGGCACTGTGTTTTTCACTGACTGGATAATGGTGGAGATTTGTCATGCCATAGTTTCTCCATCCTTGCTTTCACGTGTCCTAGGGGCAGTGCACAGCTGATTTTGGCAGGCACACAGCAGCCTGTGACCCTCTCTAGCACAGTTCCCTTGACAGGAGAAACTGTAGCACGTGTCCCAGTCTGTAAGGTATGACCCTGAAAAACTCCACCCGTCACCCCTTAAAAACAGGTATTTAATGATCATCCTCTGGGTGTTGCAAGTTAACCTGAACAAACTGAATGACAGTCATTTCTCCAGTGCCCCCAGCCCAGGCTGTGTGCTGCGCACGGAGGCTGAGGAACCCAAACCAGTATTTGGCTGTGAAGACACCTATGCACAGACTGGTTTGTGCACAGCACCTGCAGTGGGGCAGTGGCTGAAGTTTTCCCATGGGATCAAAGTATTAACCTTAAATCATCAATTATTCAGTAAGCCATCAAGCAATTTCCTTTGCCAGGCTGGCAGTGAATTTACTGAATTGGAAAGAGCAGGAGTCCGGATAAGCAGTGCTGGCCCAGTACCCATGAGAAGTGGGAAGGGTGTTGGCTATGTCCTTCTAGAATAAAGGCAGGAAACCTTGTCCCTGGGTCATGGTGTACTTTCAGCAGTGAAGACTTAGGACAGAAGGCCTTAGCAGGGCCTATTGCAAGCCAGTGTAGCTCCTGACCTAAATACAAAACTGAAGGAAATCTGACAGCAGAGCACTGGGGACAGGATGGAGACGACCTTTTCATCCACACTGCACACCACGTGGAGGTGTCTCAAGTGAAAGATGACTCAGTGCTTTGAATAGTATACATTGTGCTCCAGCATATTTTTGTTTCCATGAGCACTAAGCCAGAAATTCATGTAGGCTAAGCTCCTATATTGTTTACCTTGCTGTGACTGCCACAGATTCTTATTAAAGGTTCCAGTGACTTTTCTCCTTGCCATAATAACATTCTGCTTGTGAAACAAATTTTCTTTCCTGCAAATGCCAGACTCCTGAACTACTCATTCAGGCTGAAGCAGGTATCATAGAATGGTTAAGGCTGCAAGAGACCTTAAAGGTCATCTAGATCCAAACCCCTGCCATGTGCAGGGACATCTTTCAATAGGCTAGGCTAGTCTACTCAAAGCCCCATCCAGCCTAGTCTTTAACACCTAGAGTCTTGGGGCATTCACAACTAGGGATAAGAAATTCACAGCTATGCACAGCTCCTTAAGAAAGGAAAATGGAAAAATAAGGCACTGAGTTTATATTTTCTGAGGTTTCTATGTTTTCTGGTGACTCGGGGTAGGAACCTACACTGTGTTCAAGCCAGCATCTCCCTGCCATTACCCACCAGAGTAGAAGGCAATGAACTGGACTCTTCAGGGCTTTAGCCATCAGGTTGCTTTTAAAGTTTTCCAATTGAAAACACTCCTTTCTTGACATAGGTCCTATCTAAATATGCTCTCAATAGTCTGTAAAGGCTAAACAAGGCTTTCTCACTTGGGGTGTGAGTGGAGACAATGTGTTGAGATTGCACTGTGCTCCCGACATTCCTTTTTGTTGTCTGTGTACCCCTTTCACTATTTCCTCCCCACTCACAACCAGCAATTTGTGCTGTATGCTTCCATCTTGTTTCAGTACCAGTCTATCTCATGACAGCAGGAGTAACTGCACTAAGCAACATCCTTTCTTGCACATACCCAGCCTATCCTTTACATGCCAATAATGTCTCCTGTCATTATACCTTTGAAAACTGGCCGGTCCTGGACAAGAATGGTTTCTCTGCCCTCATGCTGCTTTATGCTTCATTTGACTGCGTGGGTCCTGCCCTTGGGAGCCATTTGCAAGCAACATACACTTTGAGGAACTTTTTCCCATTTATGGCAAAAGTCCTGGGAAGCCTTCAGCCTGTGGCACACTCATGACACAGCTATTCGAAGCATTTGGCAATGGCTTCTTCATCATCTTTTCTGGTGGCTGGTGATCAGATTGTGCATCCATCTCCTGCCTGGAACTGTCATACTGCCATCATTCTTTCCCATGGAGCAAAGCCATCAATCTCTTTTTTATTTTTTTTCCTGAGGAAATAATTTGCATGTGCCTCCTGGGTGTCTTTTGGCAAATTTGCTGATCAGTGGTTTTGCATCACTGATGTTTTGCCGTGGAGTTCCAGACTTCAGCTGTAGCTGATCCACAGAACTGTAACACTGCAGAAATGGTGTTGACTTGGAACTGCCTTTAATCTTACACAAGCTGCTCCTTTGGTCTTCCCCACTCATTATGTGGTGACTATATTAATAGCTCTTGGCCTTCTGACACAATGTGTTCATCCATGGATGGCAAATCTTTTAGATATTGGCAGCAAATTTAGCTTAAAAAGCACCCCAACTCTCTCATTACTGGTGGTGCCAAGACTAATCTCTGTCAATGTCAAATCTGGTAACAGGGCCAAGGACTTAGCATTGCTTCCCTAATTTGAATTTCAGATCTATTCTCTTCCTTTCAATCCAATTTTGTATATTTAGTCCTTTTCCCTTGGTGCTTAACCATATGCTGAGGAATCCAATTCTTTTTATGGCCCTGAATCAAGATGGGGAGACCTATTGTCTCTCTAAATCCTGATGCTAGGTTGGTTAAATTTCTTCTTTTCAAGCTGAACCTGATGATGTGAACTTCTCTGCTCTCTATTCCCTGCAGAGAGAAAACAGAGTGTGCATTAGTTTATGTGCTGCCAAGGATACGAGGTTTCTGCTGCTGTAGAGTGGGTCCACATCCATGTGCAGGGAAATATACAGATCTCCAGGAAAATTAGTCTGTGGGTAATACACACTCATGAACTCCTTTTATTGCAGACAAGTGGTTTTCTTCCTTTTACTGTGTGCTACAGATTTTTTACTGTTATTTCCTGCCTATCTTGCAATAACGATAGGAAAATGAATCAGTAAATGTTTACAAAATACTCCAGACATAAAACTGCTAGATAAGTACTAAGTATTATTTTAATTAGAATTAATAGCAATAATAGAACTAGATTGAGAGCCTTTCCATGATTGTAATACTCGTTTTCAGAGAGAGACCTTAAACTGACCTGATTATTTAGCAAGTTACAGCTACATAGTGTAGATAATTAAAAATAAATTACTATCAGGGTTCTAAAAGTAATTGAAAATCATATTAATAAATTTAGATGAGAGAGAAAAAAGAGCCCAATCCAGAAAAAAAAGAAAAACAAAAAACCAACTCATCTAGCCATCCCAGGGGTTTCTGAACAAGTGCAAAGGATTGGAGCCTACGGGATATAGAACAAACCCATAAATCGCTGGACACCACTAGCAATTATTACTGCTTGCCTAAAGACCTGACCTCTTAAGAAGTGGGGCAGAATCAACGTGGCCAAGTGTGTCTAGCAGGGAGCAAGATGTAACCATCCCTTGAGGCAAAGCAGAGAGCAGAACATGATGACAGCGGTTTGCAGGTAGATCAGGTCATGCTCTGTTTGGATTAAGTGCTGCTGGAAGCTGAAAAGGGCCTTTGCTGTCTCATTTATCACACAATCAAAAGCAGTCTAGTGGTTGATTGCATCAACTTCCCCATGCAATATGCACAGCCAGTGGATATCTAGCTCCAGGTAGGACCTTACATCTGGAAACTGCAGTATTTACCACTTGGTCTTAAAATAGACATAGCTGACAAGGTCACATTGGGGCAGGGGGGAGTAAAGAAGATGGAGCCAGGCTTTTTTTTTTTTTTTTGAGCAATGGGGACAGAGGCTGTCACAGTGCAATACCTTTCCCAAGGCCTGCTCTACGCTCACTGTTAGGTAGAAGAGCAGAGCAGAAGTACTGTCTCTGAAGAGCTCAGATTCAGTCCGCAATTTTCAAGCAGGAGGACAGCAAATTTTCAGGATGAGCATTTTGGAATCAAAAGCCTGGTGGTGCTACTGACTGCCCTTAGGGAAATCACTCAAAGTCAGCAGGAACCTTATCGTTCAGGAAGAAGGAACACAGAACAATAAGAATTCAATCCTATGCACTATCTTTGGATACTCAGTGGCTTTGTTGGATCAAATTTCCCTGTTCACATGCTAGAATAGGAAGTAGCAAAGACTGAGCAATAACTCTAATAACAGCTTAGGCACTCTTTGCCTTATTGAACCAAGCAGTCATTACACTGCCCTGGGTTAGGATGCCAAGAAAATTGTCCAGATTCTGTTAAAAGAGAAGCTGGAAGAAAGAAAGGACTTTCTGTAATGAAAAAAAAAAAAAGAGGTTGGAGATAAAACTTAGAGTCCCCCAAAAAGCAACTCTGTCAAAAGGAAATAGAAGCCAACATGATAGGAAAGAAAGGCTCTTACTTTGGACTAGGTGCTGAGGGAGAAAAACAAAATCAAACATCACTTTCTGATGAGGCGGAGCTGCCCGTACCTCTGTAGATGTGCATCAGACACTACAGGGATGAGAAACAGAGAGTTGCAGCAGGAAGGAGTGAAAGGAGATGTTGCAGATGGTGGGACTCAAGAGCTCAGTTACTCACTTACAAGGAATTTTTGACACTCGTGTACATGTGCTGCCACCAGTATTGCCATAGATTTTTTTTTTCTTCTCTGATTTTAGTATCTGTGCAAATGGCCTCAGCAGTGCATGGGTTAATATTAATAACAATGGTATGGTTGCACTTTATCTGCATATACTTTGCTATCCAGCTCTTTTCTAATTCCTGCTAGGTTGCTTGTTCCCTAAGCTTGGCAGCCAAGGGCTGCTGCACTAAATGTGAGTGAAATGAGAGTCTTGACTGTTCATGGTTTAATCAATAATAGATTTAGGAGATGAAGTCACCCGTGCTCTTCATTTTTGAATCTCAAGCCCCATCTGCTGCTCACTCACTGATTTGGTCTCATCCTGTGAATGCCTCTCTGATGATCTTGTTTACTACAAGTAAAATACTTGCCACTCAAGAGTTCAGTCAAGTACTTACTTTTGCGGTCTTACCAATTATGGAAAATACTGGTATTGTCAAAATACAGTCTCTTTTGCATCTTAAATGCTGCCTGACACCACATGAATGTTTATTTTTGAGCATTTTTTCACCAAAAAACTCTCTAGAAAGACTGCAAAATCAGACAGAGGAGATCTGGATGAAGAGATCCTTCTCTCCATCTTGTGTTTAACTTCCTGCTGATGAATAAGATATAAGCTAATCCGTACTTCTAGAAAGCACATTTGCATAACAGGTTTACAAGCCCACATACATTTTGTTCACTCTCTTTTGCTCCTTCAGTGCCCCAGTTGCACATACAGAGCAGATATGGATAAGTAAGGCAACTCTCATGGATTTTCTCAGGTACAGTTGGAAGCAGACTATTAGTATGGATGTTCCAGGGCTGACAGTTAGGAATAGGGAAGGACACACACAGGTTGCACTAAGCACCCCATCAGCAGAACATCTGCCCTCTGCCTCTCTCCAAAGCTGGCTATAACTGGCCCAGCTGCACCAGTTGGTCTCTGCTGACTGCTCTTTGTGCAAGCAAGCCTCCACCCTTCGGCATGCAGAGGGTAAGCAACAATAATACACAACAATATCGCGGGAGCTGCGCGATTAAAGCATGAGCGCTCCATCCCTAGGTACCATTTCCTGTGTCCACCATGGCCTGTGGTTTCTGCTCACGCCATGCATCCCAGCAGATCCAAACTACAACATAAACTGCTACAGGCAAGGCGGGAAGTTTTGAGGAGTTTGGTCCCAAGAGTTTTACCACAACCTTCCAGTAATGCTTCAGAGTGTTATTATCTCCAGGACACAGAAGACAGAATCTGCAGTATCTGTTGTGTTGCTGTCATGCCATGATGATTTTTTGCCTTTTCTTTTATACCCCATATGCATACCCTTTTATATAGCTTTTATCTATCCTCAGTGCTTCTAGCATGCATACTTGTAATTCTTTAAGCCTGAAAACTTAGCATAGACCTAATATTCCATTAAGCCATGAGATCGAACATCCTGGAAGCCTCGCAGTTAGGGGTCAGAAAGCCCTAGAAATCAAGGTCTTCCCTAGAACACCTTGCAAACTAAAATAGGCCCATCCAGGGGGAAATTCCTCAGGATGCAGTGTTCATTCGAGACCCTCACTGGGGAATCTTTGATAGATATGCTAATTTGCAAGGTCTTTAAATTGTACACACACTGAATCGTGGGTGTGCATTTTGGTAAGTGCATTTTGGCACATTCCACCTGGATGATGTGGTGCACCTTTGAGGATCCTTAAGTAAATTCCAAGGTAAAAAACCCTTTTCTCCTTAACCGTGTTTGGCTCTTAATTTTAAGACCAGGAAAAGGCAACAGCTGAATCAATCAACTCTCTCTCTCCCCCAAAACCAGAACAGTCTTACCAGACTTGAATTAAAAAAATAACTTCAGTTCAGCTATAACGTAACTGGGTGCAAATCCCTCAAGGTGTGTGAAATTTCACTCTTTTACACCAAGATTAAGTGCTTCTTAGAACAACCAACTCTTTTCTGCAAGGCCACTCATATTGAAATATTGAAAATCTCCATGGGAAGTGTTGGTGGGTCACTTGCAAAACTTAACATGCCCTGTCACTTTATGTCATGCCAGCTGTGGGTGCATCATCTGATTTCTAATGGCATTCAGGTGAGATAAAAGACTCCTAACAGGTTGATTTGTGGCTCTCCAATAACCATAGAAAAGCACAGAATTTCAATCACCAGAGACAGACACAAACACAGTTCCATGTGTAGCTATAGAGAATGTAGGTAATAGAGTAACTACAGAGTGATATTTTAAAAGCAATTATACTGGTTCACCCTCTAACACATAGGACAATCTATTACCTCAAAGCTTCTCATTTCAGCTATGTTCATCCTGGAGAAGGTTTGTTTTGCTTTAACCATATCAGTCTTGTCAAGAGAAAACAACATCTGCCTGTGTACTTGAAAATTTAACTTTGTATCCTAATTGAAATTGATGCACTCATGAGAAGACCTTCTTGTTGCACTTGTGAAGAGAAGTTTTCTGCAGAAGTGTCTGCAATTTTCCTCCCTCAATACTGTCTGTGTATTGCTACTAAATCACGTCTCTAATTGCAGCATATTGGCATGAATATTGGATGATGATCTGGAGATGCTTAGTACCTCAGGAAAATAATTGCAGCATGACCTCTGGTTTAACCCGTCACCTTATTTTTATGCATGGCAGCTACTTTACTCTGTACTTTTAATAGGGATAACTCCTACTTTCCTGCATCTTATGTGTTGGAGACTGCTTTGTGAATGAGATTTGGGCATTTTTTTCCCCAAAGCTGAGGAGATTGCTGGTCCACCTCCTTAAAAACTCACATCCTCTTTTAAAAGTATTTTAAATTCTACCAAACTTGATTATCTGGGGAAAGTGTTAAGGAAGACTTGCTCCTGTTAACAGGTATAAGCTCCCCGTGACAAGACAGACAATGTCTTGACATTCCATTCTACTGCATCTGAATTTTACGGTGCCTGCCGGTGTAAGAGAAGAGTTGGAGTCAGGCCCTTAGCTTTGAATTCCCCAGTCACCTCTTTTCCAGCTTGCAGAATCACAGACAACGTCAGCTGCTGGGTGTGTGCAGGACTGCACACTATCACTTTTCTTTTGGTTTAACTGTCTCATCATACTGTCAGGCACTCAACACAAGATGGATTTTCAAAAGCAGAAGTGCAAAGCAGCACAGTAAGGTAATGGCACAAGGACAGGCAAGTAAGAGCATAAAAAACAAAAGCAGCGATTTCCCATGTGCTGGTACATGCCCCCACCCCACAAAACGTGAAGCAGAAGCATTTGAACTAAATCTCAGTAAATCTAGTATAATTTTCTGTGGGAGGTCTGCCTTTATTTCTTTTATAATTTTTTTAATGTATTAGTCCATTGTTAATTGAAAGCAAACACAATTTTATTTATAATGCATACCTGAAATAAAGGATTGATTAGAATGAGATGTATTTTGCCATTTGCATCATTTATTCACTAAGGAAAAACATGATTTTCACTGACAATATTTGAATTTTTGACATAATGCACAAATATTTACAGATGAAAAAAATAGATTTTGTGTTTGTGCGTGTATAATGAAATTCTAATCTATTATTTTTTAGTACTGGAACAATCAAAATATTTCAAATAGGTAGTATTCTTCTAATGGTATTTCAAGACTAACTTTAGCTACATTTTATTTTTTAAAGCATGAGGGAAATGCACAAAACTAAACAAAAATATCTCATTTGGGATTGAACTAAAAGAGTGTCTGTCAGTTAAAATGTATTTTCTTCATTATATTTTTGTTTTAGTTGTAGATTAAATCATACTCAATCCACAGCATTATTGGAATAGGCTGAGACATAGAGACAGGATGCTTTATAATACCTATTGTCAAAGACCTGTGAAACACTGGAGGGAGGAAAGCTGCCTTAGCACAGCTATGCCACTGAGAACAAGGACTTTGTGCCCTCTTGAAAGCACCTCTTACCTACTAGAAAGCACTCTGTAACTCACCCTTCTGGAGCAAACTATCTGCCACTGCAATCAGCCAAGTTGTTGAGGAGAAAAGGAGGCAGACAGAGGAGTCTAATAACAATCCCTGTGTTGGCACACAGGAGACAGTCAGATTAAATACATGATGGGTCTTGGGACCACCAAGATACCTACCAGAAATTTCACACAGAATGATAAAGGTCCCCAGACCCCTGAACTCTGTGTCTGGTGCCTAGGAGATAAGGTGGAGGCTGAAGAAGGTGGTAGCAGTGACAAAACAGAGAAATCTTAAAGATGCTGTGGTAATTTTAGCCTGCCATCTACTTGGTGGATATAAGACATGACAGTAGCAGATGTCTGCAGCAGAATATTGCCCTCCTTCAGATTGCAAGTCCTTATTACAGCATTTCCAGGAAACTACTAGGATACCCTAATGACTGTTCTACACATGGATATCATTTTGTGACAGGCTACCAAGCAATGCCCACTGTTGCTGTTATGGTACAGGGAGAAGAAATGAAGGAAATTATAAAAGACCTCATTGTCAGATTTGGCCTGGGTACCAGCATACAAAAGATTTACACTGCAGAAAGATGCAGAGACTAGGGTTTTTTTCATGATAGTTCCACTTTATTTGCACAATATTCTTTTAGTGTTTTCAAGTAAATAGTTAACCTACAGAGATTACCTAAAGGATATACAGCACAGTAGGAGGGTACCACTGGGTGGATATGTGATTTCCAGACTAATCAGTTCACTTTTTTCTATGGTTATCTTCCTTCTTATGTGTTGGTGTTTTGGCCTGTGCAGGTAACACATAGACTTTACAGTTCACTGAAGATGAGTGATATATCATTTAAAGTATTCCTTTGCTAGACAAGAACTACATACAGATTCTGTGCTGTCAGCCCTTAAATCTCCAAGACCACAGCAGCAGTCCCCTTGGATCTAGATGATGGCATACATATTTGTTTCAATGTTCTTCTCTAAATCATGAAGATCATGCACTGCAGATTTGCAGCCCCTGGAGACTTTGGTGCTGCTTCTCTGACATTACAACAGACGAGGCCCTGCACTGTAAGTTAACACCCATGCTCCAGTTCTGTATAACCATGTGTGCTTTTTTCTCTCATTTATTTTTTATTTTTTGCTTGCCTTTTTTTTTTTTTCCTTTTTTTTTTAACAGTTGTGGACTTCACTGACCTTAAAAGCCTTTTCAAATAAATTGGGAAATAAAAACCTACATTTCCTAAGGAAAAAGCAGACAGGCATTTCTGAGTACTGCTTGCAATTATCTTCTCCATTTGCTACTGATCATTTCTGAGAGAGCAATTCTGGCCAGGGTCTGAATGTCACCTGCTATTTCTCTCTCCTTCTTTCAACTTCATGCCTGACCTAACATGACATCCGTTTGTCCAAAAGGTGGCACTGCATCTTTGAGCATGTTGTGGACTGAAATTGCTCTGGTGCAGAAGAGGTCTTCTGTACAAATAAGTAGAGCTGCTTTGAAGATGTGCTAAATATTTTCCACTAGCTTTCCAACCATAGATCCATCCTAAAGTGTTTCCTTAAAGTTTTTAATAATTTAAAGCTTTGATAAAAACAAAAGCTTGACCTTGAGTTTTCCGACATCTAATTTTAATGCTGTGGCTAAAAGCAAGCTCTCCAGCCAAGCACGTCAGGGTAAGAGATAGCTCCTCCATGTGAAGCTCTTTCAGGAAAGTTGTGGTTCTGAGCTTCCAGAAAAGCCCAACATCTTTCACCAGTACAGGGAAATTGTTGCCCTTTTTGATCATTTTCCCTCTCCCTCCCAAAATTTGTGTCATGCACAAAATATAGTTTTAATATAAATGGTAAAAACTCTTATTTCAGACACCTCTTTCTCCTCAAGTCAGCAAGCACAAGTTGCAGTGATAGTTTTTCAGACCCTGAATGGTCTTAGGACCATATCATTTGGTAAAAGAAAGACAAAACTGTTCTTTCCACAAGACTCCCCACAAAGCAACTGGACTCACATCATGATGGTAATGTCTGAAATTAGCTCCTCTGCAGGGCTGCAGTTTCTTTCTCAGTTTTCTGGTGCCACACAGATGTTAGGACTACTCTAACCCATCTCCCTGATTTTGTCAGCTTTCTCACAAAGCCTTTTTGACACCTCCTTTCTTGCTTGCTTCTTGTGTTTCTGGGTCTTGCTGAGCCCTGGCTGTTTTCTTATTCCCAAAGCTGCTGCAGAGATGCCAGATTCCCACCTACTGCCTTCTCCTGCCAGATCCATCTCTATTCCCTTTTTATCTTCCTTGTCTTTGGAAATCCAATTGCTTGTCGCTTTTCTATATTCTGGTGAGTTCAACTTCCTTATTCCTGAATTCCCTCCTTCATTTATCTTCTTTGGGAGACCAGACTTCAGTTTTCATGTTGAGAGTCAGCCTGGCTCTAGTCTTTCACTCCTTGAATTAAAATTCCTGGATTGCTGGCAGCTTTCAACTTTCCTGTTGATTGCTAGCATTGCTCTCTACAGTCTCCACTCAGCCTTTTCACACCTTTCAGTCACTTCCTGCTTTTCTTCCCAATAATCTAGTCTTTCCTGTGTTTTACAAGCCCTCTGATGAATTTCAGTTTCCTAGCACATCCTTTAACCTGTCTTTTCCTCTCCCAGACAGCATTCCACCCTGGTTCCCCTGATTCCTTTCCTGTGAAGTTTCTCATTGATTTACATCTGACTGTAGTCAGTGGGCATCCTTCAAATTTTTTACTTCTCTTTTCCACCCTTGCTACTGCAGTTGTGCTGGCCTGTATTACACTTAGAACCCAGTAGAGCAAGAAACCCCATGCAGGGCCAGTTCAATTGCAGAAAGCTGTGCTCTGCAATTGGGAAGGGAAATAAGCTCCCAAAAAGTCTGGAGAAGCTCTGTTTTGGTGTCTGAGGTTGATCAATACCACAAAGCCTTAATGAGAATTTGCTGTCAAACTCTTACCTAACTTTTAAAAATTGCACTGCATTATGTACTGCTGGTGTGTAAGATATGCTTCAATAGCTACAGATGTTGTAGCTATCCATGGCTTTGTGAATGTTTGATAATGATCTCATCTTCCTCTCGGAGTGGCCAAACAGATAACGTAAAGTGCTATGATGGTGAGAATTGTTTAACTACTTACATAGATATGGGAGCTCTGCATGGGGTAATTAGTAGGCATTACCAATAAAAGCTTAATTCTTAAGAGTCTGTTGTAGACAGAAAGTATTTTTTCTATTTTTTTTCTCATTAATCCAATCATCTTCGTGTTCAATTCACTTGTTCTCCAGTGAGAGCTAACAGTACTGCATAAAAATATCTTTTGCAGTAAAATGCATCTTTAACAATTTGGACAGGGTACAAAACCAGATTCCCACCAGAAAAGATTTTTATCTCCAAGCATATTGCAGCCAGTTTCCTTCCTAATTAATACCGTATCCACCCCCAAATTCCATTTCAGTTCCCCAATGAAAATTGATGAGTCAGT
>VZTN01036631.1:165277-198968 GCA_013400515.1 Erpornis zantholeuca | reverse complement strand
TTTGTTTTGTTTTTCTTTCCTTTCCCTGCTTTTATTCTAATTTTCTTAATAAATTGTTATTCTGACTTGTGTCTCCCACTGGTTTGTGTTTTCAAACAGGAACAGTGGACCATATAAGTGCTTCCATAATCCACTGAACAGTTTGCAGTACCATTCCCAGCGCACGGTATGCAACTGCAAGGCTACAAAGCTGCAAACAGCCCTGCAAAAGAGGACTTAAAATGGCTTTTCCCAAGGTGAATTGTGTCCCTGCTCAGCTGGGATAGGGATTTGTCTCACCCCAGTGCTACCAGTCAGTGCAACCAATGCTGATGATGGTGCCAGTATTGGTGATGTGTTCAGCTTCCTTGAGAAACTATGGCTGGTTCTTGCTGGCCTCCTCGTCAGAATCTTCTTGGGAACTGACATCAGGGCATGAAGTGAAAATTAATGTGTTTAAATGTGATGGCTACCATCTTCCAAAGTATATACAAAGCTTAACTGTCTACAGTGCAATCATTCTCCTTCCTGAGCAAAGCCTATGTTAAATTCCATACTGCCTTCCAGGAAAGCAAATGTGTATAGCAAAAGAACTCAGACCACCAAAGTCTTTGACTTTCAAATAAGAAGACACTCCACATTCATACAAATGAAAAAGTTTCTGGTTTAAAGAAATCCTGTGTTTCTTCACCTTGCCTCTTTCGTACAGAAAATTGTGGAGGAAATCCTGAAGAGTATATTTTGCAGTTCAGAGGATATTTAGAAAAGAAATAACTTTATTTTGAAGTTCCAAAACACTGAGAAGAAAGTGACAAAGTGAGGTATTGGCAATAGCCTTTTAAAGTAGCTGTAACAGCTATGGACATGTTTTCTTCTGCTGGGGCTTATCCATGAAGCACAGCTGTTGGTTGTTAGAAAAAAAAGGAATCTTTTCATGTAGATAAAAATGCTCTGGCTCTAATGTTTCTAAATCTATTTGCCTAGGTCTAGTAAAGTTTATTTTAAAGGGCAGGCTTTTTCTTTAGGAATTTCTCAGTAAATAATGCATTATGCATATCTCAGTGGAGGTATTCTCAAAGCTGCTGCAACAGCTACTTTCACGTAATGCTTCAGAAATTGGAGGAGTCCCAGCCAGGGGAAGTACACAATGGGAAAACTGACTTAAACATCAACTCTAGTTGTAGCTAAACAGATTAATGAAATAACCAAACAGATTAATAAGAGCAGTAATAGGGACAATTAGTGTGGGGGAGCTAGAAGACCCCATACTCCCCATGGACCTCCATTTTCTATCCCCAAATGATAACAACTCCTTTGAAAAAGGGCAGTTGGTTAATTTGCTGTAATAATTTATTACCATAACTACTACAACTACAGCTGTTTCTATTACAACTACTGCTGCTACCATTGCTACACCACCAATAAATGTGGTGCTTGTAATGGACATGACCTAAAACTCTCCAGACTTATGCTCAACGCACAGCACATGGCATGTTTATTCTCCTCAGCAGCCTTAATCCTGACCCAGAGGAAAGACAGTACCAGCATTCTCTAGCACCTTTCAGCCCTTTGCACACCTTCAGGCTCTCCACAGAGCAGGAAGCTAATGCCAATAGCGATCTTTCTTTCTCATCTTAATATTACTAATCCCATTTATCAGGGGGCACTGCCCAGGGACGCCAGCCAAGCTAGGGTAATAATGTGCTGACCAAGCACATAGTACCAGATATATTATCACCCTGAAGGAAATAAAACTCCAGAAATATAAATTAACTTTTTTTTTTGTAGGACTGGGAAGTTAGACTGAATGCCTTGCTCTAAAGAAAGCCTTGAGCCACACTCTTTCCAGATTCTTTCCTAAAATATAGCTGAAATTGAAATTCAGCTAACCATTTAGAGCAGGTGGCCACTATACATGGAACAAAACCATCAACTTCAGCAAGAGCTGGATTCAACCCATGGATTATGAAAGAGCAACCTCATTTCATTACATTTTCTCTTCATTTTCATTCAAATGGAAAACAACTTTCATAAAGTTTGCAAGGCTGCTCAGGCCATCTGCCATTCATATAATGATGTCTGGTCCTGCAGTGTTTCTACTCATTGACTATTCATCTTTTAGTGATCAAGATTCCAACTAACAGGAATTTACCCTACGGACTGTTTAGATGTGTTACCCGCTAGTTAAAAAAAAAAAATCAATTTAATAGGTATATCAACCACTACATAAAGATGTGCTGCTTCTATGTGTTACCTTTCAATCAATTATATTTGCAGTCCCCCAGTTTTCTAGAAATCACTATTCAATCTTATCCCAGCATTTCCATTTTTATTCATTCTGGTTTACAGAGGCAAAACTTTGCCTGATGGAAAGCCACTGTGTCTGTTTTCCAGATACTTAGGGGACAGGTTCTGTTTTCATGGAACGAAGGAATTTCCAGCCCCTCATACATTGTGAGTAGATGAGTCGTGCCACAGCTCCAGGTTCTCAGTGTATTTTTTGTGGGGAGCAAATAAACAGCTCAGACCACTACAGTTTCTGGAGTTAACCTCCTCAAGGCTCAAGTCAAATTTTGCCTTCAGCAGAGGCTGATTTCAGTCAGGCTTGAGGGTGTGGACCACAGAGCTAAACTGCAGAGACCTGGAGGCCAGGAGACACAGCTTCCCCACCTCCCCAGTTCATTGTATTCAGGCTCCACTAACACCTACACCTTTACAATTTATTTCACTGTGTATAAAAAATTAACAGCGCTGACAAAATAAAACTTGGCTCTATGTTCTCCATGCCTGTAGAGCTTTTTTGGCTACTAAAAAAAATATAAATGTTGTAGCTTGGGAAAGCTAAATCCTTCATGTTATTGCTGCCACACTGTCTAGACTGCCTAAAAAGAAATTGTTCTGGAATGGCCTCGTATTCTTTTTAACACTGACTGTTTGTTTCAGGGATTACTTTGTTGGTAGATTTTGCCAGTGTTATACTTGTTTCAGGTTTGGGGGCTTTCTTGAGGGGTGAAAAAGAGTGAGGGTTTCCCTTCTGGAAGAATTGCTTTATAAATATTGGTCTTCTCAGTTCACTAAAACCCAGAGTATGAAAAAGTTTTGAGTGGTTGCTGCCTAAACAAAATGACACCAGCTCTAAGCAGCAACATCAGGAATGACAAGTGATTATTTAATATTCAGGGCTTGACCTGGCTAGTCCTCCATATACACATGTTGATGTGAATTCCATGCATGGAGGCTTTAAAGGATCAGGTTTGGAGTTTGTAGAGCACTAAAAAGCCAGTGCTCATTTTTTAAATGTCACTGCACATCCAGTCATCAACACAGTAATACAGAACTGCTTAGGCCATTGTGTTTCTCTTGACTCCATGCTAAATGTCACATTTTTCCTGAAGAGCAACTACCCTCTGATGTGTCACAAGTCTGGCCTTCTTTCTGCAAGGAGCAAAGTGCCCTGAGTTTCTAAGCATATGTTCAAGCCCATGTTCTCCTGCAGCAGTCTTCAGAAAAAACATCCTTTTATGGCCACTTGTACCATATTAAAGAGGAATGTGGAACCAGGAAGGTCCACATTGACCCACATTTTCCCCTTGGAGTCTGCATATACACCAGGTTTGTGCATAAAGATTATGCATTTAACCGCTGTTTAGTACTAGATGAATCCAGACAGTATCCTGTTCTACATAAGGATTGCAGTCAGTGGCCAGGTGCTTGTTTTATTTGCCCTGTGTATATGCTGCTGTAGCTGGTGGTTACAGTTACCTCCACTTTTTTACTCTCTGCTGTCCTTATGTTCTTCTATTGAAGGCACTTGACAGAAGCATGGCAGCTTGAGCACAGCACATGCAGGTTCCAATCTTCACCACAATCTTCTCAACACTTCCTCAAATGCCCAAATAAACATGCAACACATTTTCCAAGGCACACAAAATTCTATTTCTGCGTGTTATCTGAATTTCTGTGATCTCTCCTAGCTCAGCAAAACCACATTTATTTGAAAGTGAGGTCTGAAGAAGAGGAAAACATCACTTCCATCCTGTAGCAGTGGCAAGAGGAGTGGGACCTCCACAGAAGTCAGGTGTGCAAGATGGATTCCTAGGGACAATTTTACCTTAACAGCTTCAGACTGTAACCCAGGGAAACATCCTAAGCTGTCATGTGACAAAAACATTCTGCTCTCCACTGCTTGAAACAAGGACATTTGGGAAAAACAACATTCCACTAAGTCAGAAGGAGTGAGCAGAGAGTCATAGAAAAACTGGATTGGGAAGGACATTCGGAAGCTGCCTCAGTCTCTCCATGTAGCCTAAGGAAGTGTAATTTATACCTTCTTCTTGTCTAATTGCTACTGATCCTCCTTGACAGAGACTGCCATATCTCCATAGGCAATCTGTGCTAGTGCTTCCCTATGCATAGATTTGGGAGAGTTTGCCTGTTATTCTTGTTTGTACTATCCATTATGGGAAGAAGGAACAGATTATTCTCTTCTCTCTAAAAATGTTTGTGGTCTGTTGTCATGTCCCAAATCAGTTTTAAGCTAAACAATCTCAAGTCCTTTTATCTTTCCCAAGAGATCATACTTTCAATATCACTTTCTTCTAGGCTGTCTCCAGTTTCTCTTTCTGATACCCAGAACTAAATGGAGAGCTTCAGCTGAGTTCTTACAAAAAGTGGAACAAAACAGTATGCCTTGGAAGCTGTTCCTCTGCATGTAAAACCTGATCTGATGGCTCTATTTTTTTAATGGAAACTCTGTCTCTTTTTATGATGCCCAACAGTATCATTTCAGTTGTTACAAGAATATTCTGGAAGGGGTTGACTTTATCCCCACATAACTATTTTGTATTACAGAGCAGTATTGAAGTGCATGACCTGCTTTTCTTTGGGATGAAACTAAACCAGAAGATGCTCCTCAAGAATACAGTTATTGAGCATTTTCTGCTAATGGACAGTTAAGTGTAGGATGGACAGTCATGTGTAGACTTTTTGAATGAGAAAGTTATATAAGACGGTGTGAAGATAAAATCATATTAAATTAACTGCTTCAACTCTAACTGTAAGATCTTGGTACAGACAGAAACTAAATTGCAATAGGGTTGTGATGAATCCCAATGGATTATTATTTATCTTCTTGTTACCCTTCAGGTCCTTATACATAGTGCAGTCAACTCTTTGTTCTGGATTTTTTCTGGGAACTGATACTGGCTGATCTTTTTCCTTTTTAAGAAGAATAACTACTACTGTCTTTTTTCCCTGTCTTCTGGTACCTTATTTGACCTCTATGGTTCTCAAATGCTTCATTTTGCACTACTAAATAAAACAGACCAAGGAACACACTGTGGTCCTGAGGCCAAGTGGCACAGCACAGTTCATCTCCGCGTAGCAAACCTTTCCCCTTTGCTCGTCAGAAAGGCGTGCACACAAGCTGTCCCTCTTCAAGGCTATTCCCCATCTGTGTCCAGAAAATGTCTGGGAAAATAGCAGAACAAAAAGATGAAAATATGGCAGAGAGCTTTTAGCAATAAACACTTTTTGTGGTTCTAGGACAGCATGTTAGCCTATAACCTGTC
This sequence comes from Erpornis zantholeuca, assembly GCA_013400515.1. Taxonomy (NCBI): domain Eukaryota; kingdom Metazoa; phylum Chordata; class Aves; order Passeriformes; family Timaliidae; genus Erpornis; species Erpornis zantholeuca. Next base: position 193,419 of record VZTN01036631.1, on the reverse strand, counting down.
TCTGCTCTATTTGTCATTACAGGGGTAGCCAGAACATGATCACTACAGCAATTGAGGTGGCCTAAGCCAGTTTCATTGTGATGATGATGACAATGATGCTCAGCTCAGTGCTTATGGTGTGAGGTGGTTTTATCCCCCTAAGAACTGCAGTAACAGAGTGGGGAATGGGAGAAGCCTTTTCAAACCTGCAGAGATAGAAAAAGACCTATACGTGCTAATTTAGTTTAGGAATCTGACTTATTTCTTGCTCTGCACCCACCCCATAGTGAATGTTTCATTTCTTTTCATTATATCTAATTTTCTTTCCTTTAGTTTCCTACTTACTTGCCCTCATTTTCAAATGACCTTGTTATTGTGATTCTGTAATAATCTCTGCTTCCCATTTCAACCTGGGGCTTCTTTTTAGTTGTCATATAGTTACATTATGCAAGAATCATTATTTGGTCCTGTCTTAAAGACAGAACCCCTAGCTGCTACATAATGCATGTACAGATTCAATGCATTTCTAATGCCGAGAATTTCTCTTCTTTCCCATTGTTCATACAACCAGAAATATTCTGTGGAAAAACTGAAAATAAATCTTCACCCAATAGAATGGGGTTTGTAATGTCTCTTGATATGGGCATTATCTCAAATTTATCTCAGCTCATTTTGTATGGGAGATGGAGTGAGATTCAGCTCTAATTTAATATCTCTGAGATTGATCTGAGCTGTTTGCAGTCTCAGTCACACGTAATAAGGTGAAGGTACAGTGACTGGCTGGCTGAACATTTATGCTGTGCTTATCACAGTTGCTTTGAAAAAAAAACCTCTGAAAAGGCAGCAAAAATTAATAATGACCTTCCAATATCATTAACCTAACCTGATTCCATTGTGCTTGACACCATTCGTTTTCATTCCTTTAATGGTGTGCCTCCCCATTCTGCAATCCTGAAAATGCCTGGAGTAAGCTCTTTTCCAAGGTTGAATGGGAAGCTGTGTCAGATGCTCTCTGAAAGAGTCATGCCTCCTAATGGAGGCTGGAGCTTGGAGGGGTTGTAAGGCTCATGTGGCTGCACTAGGGGTTTCTGGACTGGAAGAGAAAACACCACAGGAGGCATTGCTAACAAAAGTAGGAGAGAGACATGGATGGAACCTACAACTGAAATCTCTCCCTTGTGAATTCTTATCAAGGATAATTCAAAATTAGTAACTTCTGTAATATCTAGGCTACACAATTTCAGCCTAATGCTGTGGTCCCTGAATTAGCTCCAGAAGAGGTATAATTACATTGCCCTGTCAGTTGGCCCAAGCTGGTTATTCTTCTTCAAAGGCAGATCTAATTACTCTGGGCTCAGCACCAGCCTAATGCAGCCACAGCTCTGCTGGGACTGAGCCAGGACATGTGCTGACACTCTGCTGGACTGCACACTCTGACCAAGCCTGCTCTCTGCTGGCTCTGAGTTGTCCTCCCAAGCCCTTGTGGCGCATTTCAGGTGTGTCTTATGGCCTGTGTGTCGAAGCAGACCCCAGATGGAACTGTGTGGTTGGGTTAAGGAAGCCATAACCAGGGAGTATGTGGTTTCTCCTTCATATCCTTGCTGCAGAGCAAGAAACAACATCAGGTGTCAGATTAAACCTGTTGGCCACATGCAGTCACAGAGCAATGCAATTGTGTGAGTTGGAAGGGACCTTTGAAGGTAATCTGTTCACCCCATCTGCAATGAGCAGGGACATCCTCAGCTACTCAGACCCTATCCAAGTTGAGCCTGAGAGAATTTCAGAAAGAAAGCAGCCCTAAGATACTACAAAATATTTTCCTACAGTATTAATGGAAGTATCCTAAACTAGCTTTTATTTAAATACTTCTTTTTCATGTTGCAAATGAGCAACAGATAAACTCTGTAGGTGAGGTAAACAGAATGCCAGCTTCATTTTTAGGATGTCTCCCAGAATAATTTTCTGTATTGAGAGAAGGACTGTTGGTTTTGGGTTTTTTTTCTATGAGTTATTTTGAAATTCAAGCTTGTTGCATCTGCTTCTTTTCACTTTAATCAGTACATGAAAAACTTCTGAAAAATTCCCAGATTCACATTATGGAACTTTTATTTCTAATGAAGAAAGCCACTGGGCCTATGAGTACAGTTTGTGATTATAATCTGGTGTGTCACTAGTGCCGCCTTATTTAGGTGAGGTACTGTGGACCACTTGCAGTATCATCAAACACTGCAGGGTTTACAAAGACTAATCCAGTGAACACAGCAAACATTTTTGGTGACTCCAAGCAGCCACTGGACCAGGCTGATAAATGGCACAGAGTAGCCTGAGTGATCATGACTTTTTTTTCCATCAGTGATATAAGTTGGACCCTGGCAGTTGTGGGCTGGAGGCAGCTTGAGTTGGTCACCCTACTTTTGTTGTCCCACACAGTTTGAGACAGAATAAACACTAATTAAACTTTGCAGTATACCATGGTTGTACCAATGCCACTCTTTTGTAGAGTTGCCTACCCAGACAGACGAGCCTGGATACCCTGCTATTGTTTGTATCCTCAGCAGTACCAGCAATATCACCAGGGACACTGGTGCTGGCCTTTCATCCTGCATGATTTAGATCCATTACACCTTTATTTCACTGGGAGTCTCAAACCAATCAAGAGGATCAAGAGTGAAGAAAGCATTCTAGCATGAAAGCCTAAGAATCTAATCTATCTAGTTCTAAATTCTAGATCAAATATCTCATCCTTTCCATTCAGGCACATTGTTTAAAGCATAGGAAAAATCTGAAGATAGCCTCAGGTCATCTTCAGGACAAGGTCTGTTTGTTCAATTCTGTTTGTACACTGTTTGGCACAACAGGACTCTGACTCCAAGACTTTTGGGCACCTGGGAGTGCAGAAGACTGTGAGCAATGAGAGATGGAGTGTCTGAAGCCAGGGGATAGTTAGCCACTGAAGCCAACCCACAGTTCTTCATTCTCCATCAAATTTGGTAAACCATGCAGAACTCAGTGGACTGTCCTCTTGGGGAATTCTGACTCATTTGAGTGACTATGGCACTCTCCATCAAGCCGTGACATGTTTATGGGCTAAACGAACTTCACTGCAGAAGCCGTGCTGCATTTTCCATTCCATAAAATGTGCTGTGCAACTTACTGGTCTCTCTTCTCCTTTCCAGTTTTTGTAATCTGGAAGAACAATAAGCACATATATTGCTTTTATGAGAGAAAGCTCTGAGAATCTGGCAACTTGCCTCACCTCCTCATTTCTTTGTGTTGGGGAACAGACAGCATTTTTTGCTGCAACAAAGAGTGAGTAGAGTTCTGTCCCTCTGAAATCAGCTGCTGAAGAGTGCAGGACAGAGACAGCAAGTTGAGGTCTTTGGGAGAGACAGAGACATATATCACCTCATTTGAGAATCTGGCAAACTACAGCCTAGTGTTTCTCACTACAGTATCAGGAGGAATGTGTCTAATCTTCTGTGTGGCACTGCTCTGGCATGGGTGAGGGAAGGGTAAGTAAGTTTTAGAGACAATTCTGTCAGCTCTATTCGTAATATCTCCTACCTAGAACAGATTCTGACATTCTCATGGCACTGGGGTAAGTGTGTGGATTCTGGATGAATTTCAAAGGAGCAAAGAATAGAAATTGTGCCTCATAATTTGGGGGTTGGTCCACGTACATGTGACAAAAGCCACCCTGGCACTACCCAGCTAGGTATAAAATTATTTTGCATATCTCTAGAGCTCTGCATCTCTTGGTCCTGCCTCCAATACCAGTTCATCTATTCTCCCCCTTGACACACGAGGTTCTGTGATTGGATTTTAGCAAAGTGGATGATTACTTTTGATTTATGTGTGCCTCTCCTTCCTCAGTTCTCCCAGAGAAGCTCTTCTACCTCTCAACCACTTTCTCATGCTCCTTTCATTCAACATGGGTCCTGCACTCAGTGTAAACAGACAAGAGCAGACTAAGGGACCTTTCCTTAGTGCTTGATGTACCACAGCTATCCATACAGTGAGAAGACCTGAAAGAGTCCAAGTGCTTATGGGCAGAGTGGTCAGAATACCTCTGGGGAAGGGTTCCTGTTTACCTCTTTGTTTTCAGTATGTGTCTGAATTAGGAATTTCCTTCTCACACAGGTGAGCGATTCCTTGACTAGTCACACTGGAACTGTTCACATCAACATTTTCATTTCTTCATAAGAAAGAAGTTCTCTGTCTGCCTCTTACTTGAGAATTGGTGGATCTGTCTGTATTAGACATTGAGGGCAGGACTGGACGAGGTCTACCTGGCTGTCTCCAAAGGAGAGCCTGTGCAGTGCTACTTTCAAGTTTGACAGCATCAGCCTCTGCATCCTCACTGTCTTGTGCTCTCTCCTCCAAAGCAGGTAGAAGTGGAAATGGTTTCATCTAAATTGACTTCAGTGTCAATTCCCAGTTAAGATTATAGGAGAATTTTCCTGTTGTCCAAAATAGGAGATAGACTACTTCCATGTTAGGTGAAGATTCACCAGATGGAATGTGTTGGTGGAACTGTCACTGTTTCCTTCCAGATATATCCACAGTGGCCTGGTAAAGGCTTGTCTTCACTGATATCCAGCATAAAGACATGAAAAATCTTCAGATGTAGTAATTGAAGTGCCAGTAATATTTTAGCTGTGACACCATGGAGCCAACTCTCTACCTCACCCCTCCTCTTTTAAATAATTTTGATAACTAAAAAAGGAAAGAAAACATTTCCGGCTTCACTCAATCAAGAAACAGATGTTGCCATTGATGAGCTTAACAAAATTGCAACCAAAGCCTCTGAGTCATCTGGTTCATCCCTTTAGCTCAGAATTAGTCACAAGAATGCCTTCATTAGCTCTTTTGCAGTATAGCAAACATAGCCTCCTCTAAAAGGAAGCAGGTGGAATTAAAAAAAGTATCAGTCCATTAGCACAAAAAAGTAGAAGTGTGCAAGGCAAGGTCATGTTTTCTGTAAAGCTTCAGAGATTTCTTTCATAATGTAAGTGCTACTGGAACTATCTTGGTTGTATGAGGATCTCTCAATATTTATAGAAGCATTAATAAATACTGCAAGCTCATAAGTCAATGTTTAGGATGCAGACTTTGACCTTCTCAGGTAGATCTCACTTTTTTCTCCTCTTTTTCCTACAAGGAATATTACATCAGCCTGTGGGCTGTGTTGCATAACTGATTAGATTTTATGGGTCTGTGTTTTCAGGGAACAAGGTCAAACATTGTATCTTTGATCATCCAAATGGCTCATCTGATGATTTGTGTCAGCCAGCTCTCTCCAAGACAAGGCTGCTCTGTGTGCTCTTGTGCAAGGCACTGCGGACATTTTCCACCCTACTAGGCTTGAGGTTCAGGAGTTCCTGACCCTTTTCTATTTTAGCAGCACTGATATGGACCATGTTTAGGCCACTTGCCTTTGTACCAAAGTCAGAGCAAGGTGATGTCTGTCTGATCCTTCATTGTCAGGAGAACAATTAATGACTTTGAGGGGTAGCAGACAAGGCTGCCAGACCCTCTGCAACCAGCAGAGGTAAGAACTCAGTAGATGTGAGGAAGGATGCCAAAATCTAGCCATTATGTCCACAGTTGGTCACAGGCAGTCCCAATCTGTAGCTTGCTCCATTGGCTACAGAGGTAGCCAGAGTCCAACAGCTGGTTACAAGTTGGACTCAGTTGCTCTTAACTTTAGGACCTGAATGGCTTTCAGCACGCTCATCCTGCACATCTGTCATCACGACACAGCCAGCACCAGGCCCTGAGCCTGACAGGGGTGGCTGTGCAGCCTCAAGCCTCACATGTCTGCACATCTGGATGATGTGCAGACGTGTGATTTACCAGCCGTGGTAGGAGGCCCACTGCTGTAGGAGAGGCTGTGCATGTGGCACGAGGTCTGCATCCAGCCCTTCGTGTAACACTCAGTCTTTAAACCATACATCATCCTGGAGCCCACAGCACTACTGCAGGTTTTAAAGTAATGCCCAGATCAAATATCCAATTTGATCTGAATATTTCAGAATTACCTCTTCCTGGTTTTGCTAAATTCACAAAACTGCAGGTAAAGTTTGTGATATATTAATGGGTTGCACAGAATCAAGTTGAGCGATAATTACTTTAATGTAGGTTTTGTCCCTGCTTTTTATTCTACCACATTTTCTTAGTCTTCTAAATTATCCCTTTTTTAATCAGACCCTCTGCTAGATTTGGTAACTTCAACGAGGCCAATTTCATAGGTTCTGTAACTTAGATCATCTATTTTCTTATTTTCTGAGTGCTGGCTAAAAAGCTCCCCTCACATTTACTCAAATTGTTATGAGTTTTTAAAATGTTTTTAGTAGGAAAAAAAAGAGTTTCCTAAAATAAAATGAAATTATTTCCTGCTACTTCTGTTGGATTGAAACAATTGTTTGCTAGAAACAAATTGTCCTATTAAATTCCGTAGTTCCAATGTACATTTTTGGTTTTCATACGAATATGATGAATCTGGTTTATTGCTGTAATAGTGATGTTAGAGAGGTGTAAACGACTATGACACTAGGGAGTAAGGCCTGGTGGATACAATAGATTCGCATTTGCCATCAGCTTTTAGAGGAGATAATTCACTGAATTATCCTGGAAATTAACAGCACAGATTTGTGTGAGGTGTTTGTGCAGTCCTGGCCATGCAATGGAGAGCTTTTGTACTCTGGATTGGGTGCTGTATTTTATTACCTTCATGTAGCAGCATCTTCCCTCGTGATCAGTTTGCATCTCATCCTTATGACTTGGGAACTGCACTGAGACTTTACACTTGAGACCAAGAGACTGGGGAAAGAATTGAAAGGATGCTCCTGAGCACCTTGGGAACTCCTGTTTTACTCAGCTGGGAAGACCTTTTCTCACCAGAGGCGAGATATTTCCCAAGCTGTGGTTGGTATATCAGAAGGAACAGAGCCATGTTCCCACTCTGCAGCACCAAGTCCTACAAGGTTTTGCTCAGGGAAGCTTTCTTGGACTACACTACTACAGGTAAGTATAAACATTAGCATACTGTGAACACTACTGAAATCTATAGCATGATGACATTTAATTACTACATTAATTAGTTCCATATACTAAATAGTTATAGTTATGACTAACTGGACTCTACCAAGCAACATGTTGCAAAGAAGTAGTAAAATTAAATTGCAAAAACATAATGCCATGCTTGACAAAATTTCATCTTGAGATTAGAGTAATATTTCTAGTTTATGTTCACTTTTCTATATGCTTATTATAGTCAGAAAGAGGGAATGTTTGTTTAAATTATTCTTTTCTGTGCAATGTATTATATTTTGACAACAGAAAAAAGAGGGATTTTTTTTAATATTATCCCCTTACCAGTGTCTAGCTAATAGCTAAGACTGTGCTCTCCTAAAGAGCAGACCTCTGAAGATGTTTGGATGGAAACTGGGGTTGGGTTGCCACCTTGTGCAGAGTGGGCTTCTGCTTCCCACAATACTTCTTATTCTCACAAATTGCTTGTCCCTAGGCATGTGTCTTCCTCTCTGTAGTCATCCCCTGAGGGACCAAGAATTACATGTGAAGTATAACCGATATCAGTATTTCATGGAATTCCGTGGTGGTGGAAAAGCACTTCTGTATTTCCAAAGCAGCTTTGGAGACTGTGTGTACAGAGCCACAGAATGCTGCTCATTGTACTCAGATTAACAGAATGCTGCTCACTGAAATGAATTTCACTGAGGAACAATTTCAAATAGTATTTTGACACCTAAATCTATTTATGAGATAGGAAAGAGATTAAACTACCAAATATAATCTGGTATCCAAATATCTCCTCCTCCACACACCTGGTTCCTACTGTAGCTCTAGGTAAATACAATATTACCTTTTGTCTTCCTTGTGTGAAATTTGATGTAAACAGATCCTGTGTTATATAAACTTTCATGCTGTATCCCTTATGACAGAATCTGAGTACTGTTATTCAGTTGCCATGGCTGCCAAGAGATGGCTAGATTGCAAAGATAAAGGGATTTTATTTACATCCACCCACACAGCATGATGTTTGGTATCCTGGCCAAGCACATATTGGCAGAAGATGAATTTACTGAGCTGGGATTTTGTGAGTGTGTTTGGCAATTTGGAATAGACATTGCACTCACCTCTGCATAAACATTTGGTCCTGAATTTGAGGTGACCTGAGACCTTCCAGGATACACAATCCCTCTTTCTCTTTCCATGCGAGTGATTTGAGACCCAAAAGAGACAAAACCAAGCAGGTCAGCTACAAGCACTGCTTGGTGGGGAGCCAGGCATCAGGTGAAGCCATACCGTCTGGGGCTGCAAACAAGGTGGTGAGGCAGACAAGGGAGACACCTTTTAAGACAGTCTTGAGCCAGGACCAAGTCCCCTGTGTCACTGAAATGCAAAGTCCTGTCACAAGGGAGCTCTGCCCCAGGTGCTGTTGGTGCAAGTTTGGCTTCACAGTCCCAGCAAGGCTGGCCATCCCATCAAGCTCAGTGAAAAGGGACAATTGCATCCTGCAGAGATGCAATTGCTGTAAACCACTTGCTGGATGGGGCTTTTGAGGGAGGTGGAAGGTGTGTTGCCAGGAGATGGGAGGTGAAAGGTGCTCTTCTACTGCTGCAATGTCTGGGTTAATGTGGATGCTGTACCTCACTAGATGGTCATTGCAAATTGTAATTAATAGTTAGGGCATCTAAATATTTGCAGATGGATGGTCTTTAAATCTGAATAAATGAATAAATTCAGCTTTGAGGCTTGAGCCCAATACAGTATTTCCAAGTGCAACTGAAAGCTGGCAGGATAGCTTCCATTTTTGATTAGTGATAAATCTAATTGCAAAGGAATGGCTGACTTTCAGAGTCAGGACTCTATTACAAGCCATCTGAGAGTAGGAATCAGGCTAAATGAGCCTGATATAATGATTTATTTACAGCAACTCTGATACTTTAAGCAATCCATTATAATTGTATAGACAGAGGTTTCATTATCCCTTCACGTCTCTGTGATCCCTGCAAGGGCTGGGAGCTGCAGAGCAAACCCACAGGAAGGGGAGAACGCAGGAGGCTTCATCCTGGAAGGCACTGAGCAGACTGCACCCCTTACCAGGCTGAACAGGGTATTTGGTTCCTCACACAGTTTCCCCCTGTGAGTTATTCAAGTTGATTCAATAAATGATTGAATTTATTGTGTTTAGTGTCTAATAAGGCAAGCTAGTTAATTTCTGCTGGATAATTAGAATAAATCTCTAATTGAATCAAAGTCAATGCAAGTAAATATTTTTATTAGGTTGTTAATACGTTGCTTGAATGTACTCCTGCACATGTTCATAGCTGTCTTAATTTGGGGGAGAGGGTTTTTAGCAAATACAAAATTAATTCAATTTGTAAGAATTTCTTTATTCAATTTAAAACACATGGGTCTCTTCTTTGACTTTGACACATATTTTGAGAGAAATAGGGCAGAGGGTTTGGGGGTGGTGGAATAATAAGATATCACACCCTATTCTGCCTTCAAAACTAAGATTGTACTTTCCAAGTCAAAGGTTTCCCTCGGGAAACTCAATTTTCCCCGGAAAAAACAATGTAGATGGAACCTTTATGAGTAACTGTAGTTGGGACAGTTCAGTTTGCCAGGAAGTGCAACCCTTGTGTATGTCCCTCTCGCAGTTCAACACCCACAGCAAGGAAAGGCATCAGGAGTGCTGGTGGTGTGTTAAGTGCTGCCCATCTGCCAGGAACACCTGCACCCCATCCTCTGCTTTTTCTCTTCCTCTGGGAAATAGTCCATTGAGGGCGCATCCTAAACCTGAAAGAAGGTTTGAAACCTGTCCTTTGCGTTTTTCAAGAGCATTAGGTAGGCTGATTTTCAAGAGGTCCAAACACAGCATGAGATCGCTGGTGTCCTGTCTAAGGCTGGAGAAGTCAAAAGAAGAATCTTAGTTGTTCCTTGCTCATTTCAGGTAGGAACATGGATTTTAAGTTGTGATTAAAGAGGTGAAAGTTCTCCAGGGAATGGAAGAGCAGAATAGCCTGTTACCTCATCTATGTATCTGCCAGGCCTAAGTAGTCATATTAACTCACATTGAAGACTCTGAAAAGTGAATAAATACATTGAAATACTGCTTCTAAAACTGTAGCTGATTGAGAGAGCAGAGAGAAGGTAAAATCACCAGTCTTATTCAAGTCATTTTCCTTCAAGAAAAAAAAATCCTGATCAACAAAACCCGTAGAAAGTTAGCTGAGTTCAACATTTCAGATGCAGGCCATGCAGTGATGCTTCTCATCCCACATTAAAGTCTGGGAACCTGACAATGCATTCTGGCTTTGGACACCTCACTACATCAGGTGTCTTTATAAATCCCAGTCTAAATCATTGTCATGGACAGATGGGAAGAGTTTTATGCTGTCTTTTGTAATAGCCCTTTTCTGGACTGTTCCTATCACTAATCTGTCTTCTCTTATCACTCATATCAACACACAGGTCAAAACACAACCTGGATTTTTTTTTGTTGGTTTTCTTTTCAAGCAAGAGTACATTTTAATGATTAACATGGAAAACACCACACACACCTGGAAGGTCTCAATCTATTTTAATTCCTGGTTGTTGATAGACAAAAGGAAATAATACAGGTTAATATCACTTTAATATTATATCCACTAGAAATAGAGACTCCAGATGAAAGTGCTGGCCAAAGAGGAGCTAGAAGTTCTCTTTTCTTTGGACCTTTACATCTGTACAATCCATTTGATTCACACCCGGACAAACCCTTTCAGCTCTTTCTAGCTGAGACTGTCCCAGGGGATCTCTCATAAACATGGCCCAGAAGGGAGAGTAAAATCTGACTTATCCTTGTGTTATGTGACGTGGATGACAGGTGGAGGAGATGAAAATAATTCTGCTGTGAGATGATGTGCAGTCACAGAGCCATGTACCCCAAAAAGTAGAGAAGAAGCCTCCAGCAGCACATGAAACCTGGCTCAACCACAAATACAGCATGACTGGTTAAAGCAGCAGGAGGTTGTAAATTTGGCTGGCCTTTGCCAAGAGTGAATGATGGAGTCTGAAGGTACCATTTGCAGTTAAAAGCTGGAGCTGCTGAGCTTTCTGTGGGCAGCCAGAGTCCTGGTGCTGTGGCACCACTCCAGAGATCAATGAAAGCAGCAGCATTCCCCTGTGCAGGAAGCACTACCTGTACTTGTTGGTGTCAGCATCGACTCTGCTGAGACAGGCATGGCTCCATAAGCTCCCAGAGGTCCTCCTAGCCCCTGGCTCTGTGTGTGTGTGGCAGCTCCCATAAGCCTCCCCCCTCTCTGATTCCTTTAGGTTTCTGGCTCTCATGTCGTCACCAGCAAGCACTTCTCCAGCGAGCTCTGCCTCCAGAGCTGAGCTCGGATCAGTGGCAGTGTTTCCCTCCCAGGTTTGCTGTCATAAAGCTTCATGGTGCTGTAGAGATAGCACTTCTGCCCTTGCCTCGGGACCCATCACAGAAAGGCTGCACACAGTAATTTGTGAACAATAGGACTGAATTTGCATCTGCTTCAGAAGTAATTTCACATGGCTTTGAAAGGGTTCGTTCTGTTATTTTTTCATTTGCTCTCTTGCAGGGGATTTTATTAAATGAAGCATGGAATAAAAGTAAGGAAGAAAACTATAGAGTGAGAGTTATATTGGAACATTTTAACCATTTAAGACCACTAAGAGCATGCTTTCATGGTGCAACACTAGTTAGACACTCCATTTGTTACCTCCAAAAGAATTGGTGCTTTTGAGTGGCAATGGCAACAGCCTGAAAAACAGCAGCTCAAAGACTCAGTGTATAGTGTCATGACAGTGCAGGTCTTCACTTTCTGGGGACTAAGAACCCAAGGGTGGGGAAGAAAGGAAGCAGTAAGTATTTTTGCCAATTTTTATTAATGTTAGTAAAGCTGAGGATTCCTTAAATTCAGTTGTTGAATTTAAGGGACCCACGGGCAAACACAGTAATGACTGAGTCTTTGCTGCCTTACACTAGTTGGGAATAGAAGCTTGGAAAGTGTACACCAGATTTATAAATATTCTGTCAGTCTTGAACACTGCATATAAATGACAAAGATGCAAAAGGAAAAGAAGGATACTGAACTACACCAATAAAACCCTCCAGCTGGAAAAGCCCAAAGAACATGTAGAGATATCTTAGAATGAGTTAAAACTCATTTTTAACTCAGAAATGATTTTATTAAAAGATGCACCAGAAATAGAGAGATAAGATGATGAAAGGATGAGCCTGTGTCCCTTTTCACCCCCTTAAAAAAACAGAAAAAGACAAGTGAATGGGGGAGGGAAGGAGGACTTGGAGAAACGGAAAAAGGGCACAGCCAGCCTGCATCTACTATGCTGCAGTAACACAGCCTCTTTGGACATGAGGAATCACAGTGGCTCCATGAGATTCCCACTGGCACCCTTCCCAATCACATCCATTGCATGGCAAGGAGGCAGAAACATGCAATCCTTCTGTGTCTCCTTCCCTCAAAGCTCCTCTTGCACTGTCTGCCTTTCCTCTCCATCTTGCACTCAGCTTTTCAGCCATCTTGGGACTGCCTGTGCAGCAGCCAAAAGGCTGAGATGTCACAAGCCATCCACAGCTAGCTGTCCAGACTGGGAAAAATCAGTAAAAAGGAGAGAGAGCAAGCTGACCAGGCCACACTGTTAACTGGGGAAGGGAGCCAGCAACCAGAGTGATAGCTGTTGTGGCTGACCTGCCAGCCCAAGGCATCCATCTGTGACTGACCATCTGCCTTGGATCCTGCAAGCATCAACAAAACACCATATTTTTCTTCAGCTCTGCTATCCTTTCTCTCCTCCTTCCTCTTACGCCTTCCATGCCTGGCCACAAACAGGGAATGCAGCATCTCAGAGCAGAACAGAAGTGACCACGGCCTCCCATTTGCCAGGACATCCATACACCAGCGTCAGAGCCGTGTAGGGTTCCTTCAGCAGCTAATCTCCTTTCCCACAGGAAATTAAAGTGCAGGGAAGCACCAGCTACTTACAACAGCATCTACTAAAACATGTTATCAGGACATGACAGGACATAGGACACATCCGATGAGACATAACAGACAAGGCACTCAAAGGAAAGGTGGAGTTTACTTTAAAAATAGACAAAGCTGCTCTTTTTCAGCTTTGTAGTACTGAATCCTCTCATTTTGAATTGTGCTATATTACTTTGGAAATAAGGGCAGCATGAGCATAGAAGTCACTGCTGATGAGAATTTTATTTTGAGCAGGAAGATAAATAAAATATAAAATATGAAGAAGACTGGAAAGACAGGGACAAAGCAGAGTCAATTTAAAGCAAGGTGATACTAAATGTTTTCAGCCCAGTGTGTATTCAAAGCTTCTTGTGGAACTTATCAAATACTGCCCACTGAGAAAGGCTTTGATGAGCATTTTATCCCTATTTCTTTGTTAGTGAAACTGTTTCTAATGACTACAGCAATGCACGTTGCTCTTAATGCACAAAGCCTGCTGTGTTTGCCTACCAGCTTCCTGAGCTGGTAGCATTAAATTCACAGCTCTGTGCTCTGAGTTACTCTCCAGAATGAAAGACTTCATATATAAAACAAACTCTACTCAGCTCTGACTCACTCTCGCTTTTCCACAGGAGATAGCATTAATATTAAATTCAATTTCTCCTTGGGAACAGTATCATTTCCATTCTGTTGACAAATATCTCAGCAACACAGGGTTAGAGGAAAAGGAGACAGAAAGTGTGACAGAGAGCTCTGGGAACAGATCTAAATGTTTTGCACAGCCTCAGCCATGGCACTGCTGTTTCTTTCAGTTGACCACACCTTTGCTGTTTTGCAGTGCATCTGCCTGCCCTGATTCTCATTGTGAAAAGCCTGCCCAGCCTTCAAAGTCCATGTCTGCAGGGATGCATAGGGATACTGAGAGCTGGAGTGCATATGAGAAGCATCATGCATCCTAACTTCAGGGAGAGAACATGTCCATGCTATGCAAACCAGAGAGCAAACAGTTATCTTCACGCAGACAGAAAGAACAGAACCAGGAAAATCCTCTGAAATTGTTTTGTGATTCAAACAAGGCAGTTTGAGCTGTGTTAATAAGGCAGAGGCAGAACATTTCATTTAAGTCCTAATGAAATGGAATTACAGTGTCCCACTGACTTTCATCAGGGGGTTGTGGGTTGTGAAGTCCGTTGAAAATCTTGAAAATGTAAAAATCCCATTTTTCAATGGGATCTCTGAACCTCTGTATCTTTCTCTACCACTTTAGTACAAATATAGTACCAAATTAGTGAGTGAAACAGTAACTTTCCAAAAAGTACCGTAAGATATTAATAGAACCCAAATTTTAATTCACAATCTGAAACCCTATTGCTGAGAATTAATTGCACTGGTTCAGGAGAAAGAAGCATGTACCATGGCTTATGCATCTCCATGAATATTTGGTATATGGATGTTCACAAAGATCCCACAAGCCAAGGATTATTTGTAAGAAATGTGCAGAGAGTAGTACCAGGTATTGGATGCATTTGAGATGATCATGTTTAATTCACAATTATTCTAGAAAAAAACCAAAAAGTGGAGATGAAATGTATCAGCACTGTAGCTGCAGTGGGGAAACTGCTGTTTAGCAAATGGCTAGAACTCAGAAATGACATCTTACAAAAATTTTGTGGTGAGACTGAAGAGTGGGTAGAAAACACTGGTCACTTATTTTCCCTTGTTCTCCAGAATTAGCACAATAATGATCACTGATGTTCATCGCAAAAGACAGAGCACATCCTGAACTGTATTACTTGGAAAAAAAGCAGCTTTTTGAAGTCAAGTGTAGTTTTGCAGACAGTAAATCAGGTAGCTTATCTAGGAGTTTCCAGGTTGATTTTAGATCTCTCCTGTGCTGTCTTTAAGAGGCATCTACTGTGCTTGTGAACATGGCCCAGAATGGACTGCCCCTAAAACTGCTGGACATTTAGATCTCAATGACTGCTGAGCAAGCTCTTGAAAATCACCCACACTGCACTTAGGGAAGATCTGGATTCCTGTCTGTGGTGTCTGTAAAAAGTATGCCCTCACCAAAACATATCCCATCTACAATTAGGAGTCAAGAGTAATTTTAAGGAAAAGATTTCTCTGGGCCTGCTGGTGTATTTGTAGTCTGTATTTGTATAGAGGAAGGATAGTGGCAATTTCAGCCCCTTTACCAAATATTTGGATTTTAAATAAGTACATCAGTGCAAATGTGCACTGTACATGAGTGCTTTTTTAAGGGATCGTGGAAGTTATTTGCTGTACACAAGGATGTTTGAACAGGATTAAAAATGGGTAGAGCCTATGTAAATTTAATAGAGCTTGAAAAGCTTCTCTGCTCTGTCCCAATACATTGTTTTACCAGCAGACCTCGATATTGGCATTATGTGAAAATCCTCTGCCGAAGGGACAGTTTATGCACAATCTTTGTTAGGTGTTGCCCTCCAGCTGACACAGTGATAAGCAGGCACCTCTCCACACCCCGGTGCACACGCAGAATTAGAGAAATTAATGCTCATATGCACATCTGCTTAGCTGCAAAAAGAGGTTTTATAGTTCTGGCTGAAATACTGAGCTGTGTCCCATACTGCCTCCCATTCTGAGACAGGCATTTGGCCTCCAGACCCCTATGATTTCACAATGAGTTGCTCAGCTTAAGGGCCTGATACACAAAGACACTTGAAGCAATGTAAAAAAAAGGTATTGGGAAGACTAGATCCCTCCCCTTTATGGAAAAATCTTTGTACAACAACAGCTTTCAGGTATAATATTGGAAGTGGGCTTATTTTCAGGGACAAAGAACCATGCTGGTAAAAACTGGCATAAAATAAACACCTCAAGGACCAAGATTTTTCTCCCTACACAGAAAAGGATAAAGGAATAAAAGGGAATAAGAGCACACATCCATAAAAATGGCACCTATCTCCTTTTTAGCATATCCTTTCTTAGATCCCTCTCACTTTATTACTAAGATGGTGGGTTCTAATATTCTTTGCATATTTTTAATACCTCCACATACCTATCACCCACATGTGTATGTGAGTGTATATAGGTATACAAACACATCCATAAATGTATATGTAAGAACACATTTTTACATAGCTGCAACTTTCTGTCCTTTAGAGGCACTGCTTTCATTTGTGCCTCTTCCTCATGCCTTATCTATCTCTTTACTGGTATGGACTTAAGTTTTCCACATAATAGATGTGATTTTGACATCTCTTCCTGAAGTGTCAGACTACAGCCACTGTAAGGATTGAATTTGGGTCACTCTGAGGGTTTCTCATGGCACAGTGAGGAACAGAAGGGCAAACTGAGTCTGGTTTTGTATCCATTTTCAGAAAAGACCCATTTTGCAGTTACTAAGGCAGAAGATCTGAGGAATTTTTTCCAAATGTAAAAGCAATTTAATGTTATCTTGACCTTTTCAGAAAAGTACTGAGGGTAGAGCAGAGCTTAGAGACACTCTGTGTGTGACCTTGTCCCAGCACAAGCTTTCCTCTTGCAAAGCTCTTCAAGCTGTCATCAGGTCCTATGATTTATCTGTCTAAATGGGATCTTGTGGTTTATCTGAGACAGCCTCTCAAGCCCAGAAGCCAAGCAATTTCCATGACAGGGACTCCCCGCATGAATACGCGTTCCCTTGAGGGTCACAGGGGATGCAAAGAGAAGGTGGAGACTTCTCCTGTGCGTTGTTGAAGTTGTATAGGAGGAGAAACACGTGACAGCCAACCAAGGGAGAGCCAGTTGTGAAATCAGCTTAGTTTGACTAGCCTTTGGTGGCACGATGCAGTGTCAGCATAGAGAAACCGTGACCTCTGTGTTGCACCCTGGCCTCTCCTAGAGAAGAAAAGCTATGCAACACATGGCAGAGCCACAAGTGGGCCCATCCATAGCCAACCCCACCACCCGGGATGGACTGACATCCCAAGCCACTCAGAGGCAACTGAAGTTGCAATGTTGTGAATCTCCTCTTAGGAAGCAGAAAAGAGGGAATGGGAGCAAGAAAATGTTTATTGTACTTTCTTCCACTTTTTTTTTTCTGGACTTGTGTCAAGCACATCTGGCCAGAGAGAGGGGAAATGTGGTTTCCACAAGAGGAATCTTTGAATGGATACAAGCAGTTTCTAAGGAGACCTGCTCTATAATTGTAGAGGAAATTACAAGCTGAATCATCTGTGGTTCAGGGAGAGAAATCAATGATATTTTGTAAGTTCAACTCAACTGTGATGTCTCTTACCAATAAGGAAACTGGAAAGAAATCAATTCCAAGAACTTTCAACAAAAATCCATCTTAATTCAGGTCTAACAGAGCATTTTTTTCTCCTCTCTAAGGCGACAACCTGTACCAGCCTGAAATCCCCAACACTATTGCAGACACAAGGCTTTCACAGCAGAGACAGACTAATGCGCTGCACTCCAGGCCTGACAAACCACTTGACACCGAGTCTTGGGAATGCACAAAGGTCTGCACACCTTTGGGCTGGTCTGCCCAAACTGCTGGTATCTCTCCAGAAGGCAGATCCAAAGCAGAACCCACCAATTGTGATGCATCGCACCGCACATTGAGATGGATTGCTGAAGCACAACTGCACCCCCTGGACCCTGTAATGGCAGCAACAAACTAATCCTGCTTATAACCTAAATGGCATCTGACTCTTAAATGAGTGCATTTCATATGCTGATGCTTTGCACAATTTAACCTTTTTTATAAGACAGGAAAAAAAGTGAGATCCTGAATATTTACTATCATTTGCCCTTCATTTTGTAATTTTACTTTACTGTATATCCCTGTGAAATGCTGAAGTCACTTTAATCATAAGAGATAATAGGGAGACAATACTCTATTTTCTGGTAAGGTGAGTGAGACTTTGCTTTTGTGTTTATTCTATATTTCTTTCTGGTGTTGAGAACTCCACAGTCAAAACTTGCAATGCTTGGTTCTTAAACTTTGGCAGGCACTTGCAGACAGTGTAATATCTAACCCAACTCATCAGGACTCTTCCGCAAAACAGATTTATAAAATATGTGTCAGAAAGATTGGATTAGTTAAAAAGGTCACTGCTGCTTACTCGGAAGAGAATAACATGAGCACAGGCTAAAGCACTGGCTTCTTCAAAACATCAAAAAATCTTAATTTATTTTCTACTTCACACGGTTGTTTTTCTTGTACCTGTCTCTTTTTTCCCTTCTTTTCTGTTTCTCTTTTTGTGTATCAGTGTAATGCTGCTGGTCACGCTAGTTGCACTCTGCACAGCCACAGGGCACACTCAGGTACTAATGAACCGACTCCTGTCTGGAACTTCAACCTTCTGGAACTTTTATTCCTCTCTCATATCATCCTGTCAACCTTATTATGTCAAGGGTCTTGAGGATGGGATCTAACTTGGTCATGCAATAGAATAGGACACACATAATGCACCAGTGAAGGGTGGAGGTTTACTGGGGATCCTTTACTGTAACAGGACACAAAAACAACGGGTTATTGTTGAGGGGTTTCTCTCTTTGCTTCCCACATGACACACAGCTACCTACCTACAGCCTTCCTCTGTGATTTATCAATCCCCTTGCGAACAGTGAACCTTTTTTCATCCTCACAGGACACAATTGCTAAATACAATCTGTCTTCACCTTTCTCTCTGTTCATATTATATCAGGTGAGTCCTGTAACTCAAAACCCTGTACCAAAACTACTTTATCTTTCAGAAGGCAAACACAAATACTTCCACAAAGGTTTGCCTTGAGGTGCCATAGTTCTCTTGAGCCACCTCTACAATAGGGTATGAGGTTTAAATCCCTCAGGATGGTGAGGAGCTGTCCTCTGAGCCTAAACATCAATGTGATGCATGGTCTTGCTCCAAGGCATGGATGAAAGAGCATGCTTCCCCACCAAATGCAAAAAGTCTCCTGAGGACTCATTTTGTTTGGAGAGAGTCTATTCCATTACCAAGCTACCTGGGCACATAAGGAAGAAGCACTGTAAGAAAATCCTTTACAGACAAGTTCTTCTGATCTCTCCATTTCTGCTCACCTGTCTTCTATTTATTTTCACTGTAACATTCATTTTGCCCAAATTTACCTGTCAACAAGGTGATGAGACCTAGGCTATGCTGTTCAGCAGGGCCCTCCAATGACAGCAGCTTCTTCCTATGTTCCCTCAATGCTTTTATTACACTGGGTGTATTCCTCTCTGGATATACCTCCTGTTCTCTGCTGGCTGTAAAGAAAACCCATGTAATTACTACAGGCCCAATTTACAATCCCAGAATAGCTGCTAGGATCTCATTGTTCAGGATTTTGCTCTTTTTTTTTGAGCAACAGAAGGTAACTCAGTTCTGTATGGGGAGAACTTTCCAAAAGGCAAGTGTTTCATGACTAGAAATGAAGAAAAGCATCAGCTGAAAGAACTCTATGGTTTCATTGATTAAAAAAAAAATTTCTACTATAAAAATGTTTATGTTTTCAAGTGAATAGTTTCCCTTTGTAAACATGGAAATTCTTTTTAGTCTCAACAAAATTAAGGACTTATCAAAACTTGTGGTTTTTAATCTTTCTGTGGTTTTTTGGGTTGAAAATGGGGGAAGATAGAAGTTTTAGGGGGAAAAAAAGTTGAAGAGGTAATCTCTGATCAACAACATATTCTATTTATATAAAGAAAAAAAGTTGAGGAAAAAAATTCAAAGGAGAAGTTGAATGGTAGGTAATAAGTTCTCTAATCTCTGGGAGAATGTCAGGTCACCAACATAGTCTTGGTGTTTAAAAAAGCTGTATGAATATTTTCTTCCAGATTCTTTTAATGAATATGTTCAGCACTTCTTCCTACTTTCAAATATTCCAGTCAATGAATCTGCTGGAGCTATTGCTGAGATGGTGAATTTAGAATTAGCATTGCAGAATAGTAAAAGCAAGTGAATTCCAGATTTGTAAATAAATGTTGGAAGTAGAAGCTTAATTGGATGGATCTTCTTAATCCATATTTTACCTGTGTAACAGGGCACAAAAATGACCTGTGTGTCCAACCTGAAAGTCTCAAATTCTGAATGTCTCCTACCTGAAATTAATGACTCATTAAAATCTAATCTGAATAATAAATATATTCAAGAAAATTACAACTTATTGGAGGACAGTTCCAAAAGAGAGGATGAGATGAAATTAATCTAGTATGGAATTAAAAATGAATTATTCATGCAATGCTACAGGACAATTACATTCTCACAAGTAATAACTGAATTGACATCCATGTGGAAGAGGGCCCCCATCTGGTCCTTCTTCCATCCCATCAAATATGACCGTACCAAACTGCTTTCAGAAAATAATAGCATCTTGTGATGTCTGCATAAGATTCTGATGGATATTTTTGCCTTTAGGGGTCATTTATTTAAAAATGGATTGATGAATGTCTGACAATCTTCATACAGGTCCCCCTGTTACTCTTTTTCAGATCTGTTGGAGGACTAGTTAACATAAAACTGATTTGCATAAAAATTTGCCAGACCCTTAATATTCTAGTTAAGAAAAATCTGGGATGATTTATGGTTCACATAATTTACCTTGTTCTTGAACCTCTGCTATCCCTGTGGGAAAAGTTTTCCAGGATTAGACAGAGAAAACATCATCTNATCAGTTTATACTAAAAAAAGCAGAGCTGTTATAGCAAGACGAATTTCTGTTCCGTCTGCATTATTGTGGCAATGTTCTAGTAGACTATGTTTAAAATGATGCTATAAAAATAAATTCTGATTAGATTTGAATGCTTGATGAAATCAGCATACAATTTAGTTTTTCCACAGGGTATTCAAGAATATTCATAAGAGCTCTTTAATTATTAAATAATTACAAATCACTAATTAAAACATTATTCATTTCACCACATAATCATGCCAAGTCATATATTTCAAACCCTAGAATTTTTCCTTTCTTAGTGCCAGAAAGATCCAAGCAAAGTTAATTGAACGTTTTTAATATTTATGTAGTTAAAAGGCTAGTTCACTAAACTGCAGTAGAGTCATGAGATGAGGCCCAAATCGCAGGGAGAGCTGATGAGCATATCATGGGCTCTGCAGGCGGTGCATCACTTGGTGAGGTGCACAGGAGGACACTCCATTAAATTGAAAAAATACTCTTGCTACCAAATTAAGTTTGTCTAAGTTCTCCATTGGACCCATGAGGTAACATTTTCACTTTGCTTTCCTTAGGTCAGAGTGTGCCTGTTGCTTTTGACTCCATCAGTTNACAGAAGGTAACTCAGTTCTGTATGGGGAGAACTTTCCAAAAGGCAAGTGTTTCATGACTAGAAATGAAGAAAAGCATCAGCTGAAAGAACTCTATGGTTTCATTGATTAAAAAAAAAATTTCTACTATAAAAATGTTTATGTTTTCAAGTGAATAGTTTCCCTTTGTAAACATGGAAATTCTTTTTAGTCTCAACAAAATTAAGGACTTATCAAAACTTGTGGTTTTTAATCTTTCTGTGGTTTTTTGGGTTGAAAATGGGGGAAGATAGAAGTTTTAGGGGGAAAAAAAGTTGAAGAGGTAATCTCTGATCAACAATATATTCTATTTATATAAAGAAAAAAAGTTGAGGAAAAAAATTCAAAGGAGAAGTTGAATGGTAGGTAATAAGTTCTCTAATCTCTGGGAGAATGTCAGGTCACCAACATAGTCTTGGTGTTTAAAAAAGCTGTATGAATATTTTCTTCCAGATTCTTTTAATGAATATGTTCAGCACTTCTTCCTACTTTCAAATATTCCAGTCAATGAATCTGCTGGAGCTATTGCTGAGATGGTGAATTTAGAATTAGCATTGCAGAATAGTAAAAGCAAGTGAATTCCAGATTTGTAAATAAATGTTGGAAGTAGAAGCTTGATTGGATGGATCTTCTTAATCCATATTTTACCTGTGTAACAGGGCACAAAAATGACCTGTGTGTCCAACCTGAAAGTCTCAAATTCTGAATGTCTCCTACCTGAAATTAATGACTCATTAAAATCTAATCTGAATAATAAATATATTCAAGAAAATTACAACTTATTGGAGGACAGTTCCAAAAGAGAGGATGAGATGAAATTAATCTAGTATGGAATTAAAAATGAATTATTCATGCAATGCTACAGGACAATTACATTCTCACAAGTAATAACTGAATTGACATCCATGTGGAAGAGGGCCCCCATCTGGTCCTTCTTCCATCCCATCAAATATGACCGTACCAAACTGCTTTCAGAAAATAATAGCACCTTGTGATGTCTGCATAAGATTCTGATGGATATTTTTGCCTTTAGGGGTCATTTATTTAAAAATGGATTGATGAATGTCTGACAATCTTCATACAGGTCCCCCTGTTACTCTTTTTCAGATCTGTTGGAGGACTAGTTAACATAAAACTGATTTGCATAAAAATTTGCCAGACCCTTAATATTCTAGTTAAGAAAAATCTGGGATGATTTATGGTTCACATAATTTACCTTGTTCTTGAACCTCTGCTATCCCTGTGGGAAAAGTATTTCCAGGATTAGACAGAGAAAACATCATCTTATTAAAATGTTGCCCAAAGCTGCAATATACATTCCATAGGAAGGGAAATTTTTAAAAAATTGGATTTCCAGAGACTCAGCTGAGACGGAATGATTTTATGTCAGGAGTGAAAGGGCTCCCTTTTCACATCTTCTAGTTTTCCGTTTTGGTCTCTCTTTGTCTTCGTTTCCCGGCAGGGGTGAATGGCACCAATCTCCCCTGCAGCAAGTGGCTACCATTCATCTGCACTTACAAACCAGAGCTGATGCACCCTCAGCCTGTCACTGAACCACTGATGAAACCTGACTGGCTGCTGCAGGTCTTGGAATACAGTCCAGCTGTAATTCATTAGTGCAGAAAAATTCTTTGCATGGAAATATCAGTTTATACTAAAAAAAGCAGAGCTGTTATAGCAAGACGAATTTCTGTTCCGTCTGCATTATTGTGGCAATGTTCTAGTAGACTATGTTTAAAATGATGCTATAAAAATAAATTCTGATTAGATTTGAATGCTTGATGAAATCAGCATACAATTTAGTTTTTCCACAGGGTATTCAAGAATATTCATAAGAGCTCTTTAATTATTAAATAATTACAAATCACTAATTAAAACATTATTCATTTCACCACATAATCATGCCAAGTCATATATTTCAAACCCTAGAATTTTTCCTTTCTTAGTGCCAGAAAGATCCAAGCAAAGTTAATTGAACGTTTTTAATATTTATGTAGTTAAAAGGCTAGTTCACTAAACTGCAGTAGAGTCATGAGATGAGGCCCAAATCGCAGGGAGAGCTGATGAGCATATCATGGGCTCTGCAGGCGGTGCATCACTTGGTGAGGTGCACAGGAGGACACTCCATTAAATTGAAAAAATACTCTTGCTACCAAATTAAGTTTGTCTAAGTTCTCCATTGGACCCATGAGGTAACATTTTCACTTTGCTTTCCTTAGGTCAGAGTGTGTCTGTTGCTTTTGACTCCATCAGTTGGAGCAGACTCCATCTGCCAGCTCCTATTCCAAGGTACTTTTCCTCACTGTGCAAGAACATAAATGGAAAATCTTGGACGAGGAATGCTTGCTTAACTCATCCAGATGATGACAAAACACCTCATCAGTTAGGAGGGATGAGGGCACTAGCAACAAGTTAGTTAGCATTTCAGCCATCCCATCATCCAGTGTGACCTCAGGGTCACACCAATATAAGGAGGAGCTGCCTTTTTTACCTAAGCATTTTCTGTGAGGCAGATGTCACATTTCCCCTTTCATGAGTAAACTGAGGACCTGAGCAAGCTAAGAGATTCAAGGTTCAAGGGCTGCGTGGGGATCAAGCTCACCTGCTGTTTGGAGAATCAACACCTAGCATGAGCAGCACACCTTTTCACATCCTGAGGCCACCTGAGGGGTGGTCCTGCCCAGGAAAATTGTCAAGGAGCAGAGGGCACCAGACAAAAGGCCACTCCAGAGCCTCATTGTCCAGAGTTCTGGGATAGCTGTGTTCCCTCAGAATTAATGATTTTCCCTGTAGTTATCTCAAGGACCACTAGCCATAACAAGATAAAATTGTTTTCTACAAAACATTTCTTTTCCCTGTCTGTCTTTTATTCCAATATTTTAATAATGTCCACAGGGGGTTGTTCAGGGTCACAAGGGAAGATGGTGGCAGAGCTGGGGGCAAAGATGAGGAAAATCTCATTCTCATTCTTTCTATCCACCAAGGAATGCAGCTTCCCAAATCAAAGTGACAGGATGAGTTCAACGAAAAAGCAGCAAACTTACCAGTTAATCCAAGCATTATTTCTACAAATTACACTATATCATACTGGCAGACATGAGGCCAACTCCTTGAACTTTGCTTTCTCTGGAGAGAAAAAAAAACATTCTGTATCCTTGAGGTAGAATTATGAAAAACCTTATTAGTAAGTGAATATTCCTTTTCTTCCCCAGCAGGCTATTGAAGATTTAATACCTGCAGAAATAGCCATGGAAGGGTCGACAAAGTATCCATCTGCTTACAAAGTCACAGCACAGCGTGGCCACCCGCTTCTTACAGTAAGAGAGTAAAGGCTATAACCATGCTGTGCCACAGAAAGAGAGGTCAGGAGGGTGCATGACATGCCAAATATGCTGATGTAGCAAAACAGAGGTCTCTGACACCTAGAAATTATAGTTGTATTAGTCAGAATATAATGAATATGCCTGCATTTTAAATATGTGCAATATGTATGTTGTAACTAACAACTGAATATAAAAATTTTGAAACACTCAAGGCACAGCAAAATGCAATCTATAAGCATTTTGCATAAGTATGTGAGCAACAGGACTATCAAAGATGGATGAAGTTGCAAGTAGGTGGCATTGAGCTAACGAAAATTGCCAGGCAGAGAATGAGATAAGCACATGAGACTACAAATAGTCAGAACAACCTGCATACTACACGAGAGGGATGACTGACTGGCAAAGCAAAAAAGCACAGTAAGTGATACTGAGGGGAGGAGAGTTCTTCCTTGTTGAAAGCAGGAAACAGCATAAAACCATCAGGCAAATTTTTTAAAAAAGCAGAGGAAAGAAAGATGAAGAGCCCAGTTCTGACTTCTCTCATGAATGAGCTTTCAAGCCTGATTACCACACCTTGGCAAATGGGAACCTCTGAAGACCAAAACCTTCAGTGCCAGCTGTGAGGCAGCAACACCAGCCACACTGAGTACCCACAGCTGGCTTACAGTGTGCTGCTAAACACAGTGAGGATGTTGAAATGATGGGTGGCAATTAGCTGTGAGCACAAGGGCTGTCTTTAAGGAATGGATTTAGTAAAATTTTAAAACTTCCCTGATCTGTCAGCCATCTAAACATCTCCATGATGGCAATCCCTAACTACCACACCATGTATGCACATTTAGTTTTCATACCTGCAACACGAGTTTCCTGCAACAGAAGGAATTTCTTTGCAAGAACTCCTAACTTATCCTGAGGAGTGCACAAATATTAAGAAAACCCAGGTGCTATAATCATTATTTTTCAAAATAAAAGGACTTTGCACAGCTAGGGGAGAAGAATTAACAGAATGGGGGGTTCATAATGTGCATATCTTCGGTATCACTGTGAACCATACTACAGGATCTGTAGCCTAATCTGCATTCAGTGGATCACTGTTAAGCTATTTAAACTGAAGCAATTGCTTCAGTTAAGCTCTTAATGAATATTTGTTCACACCAGAGAAGCCTTATCACAGTTAGCAGTAACTCACAATTTAGCATATCTCGGGCAAGGTCAGCAGAAATAATAAGATTTGGGCAATGAACCTGAGTCTTACCCCAGAACTAAAACAGTCACTTTTTATCATTCACTGATCCTAAAGGCATTTCTGCAACTGCACAAAACTGTACCTTGTCTACACATGGGCAGCAACGAGGTGCAAGAAGGGGTGTGATTAGCTTATGGTTTATTTTAGCACTACAGGACAGTATCAGTGGCTGGAGAGAGAAACCACATCTCAGCTTCTAGCCCGGCAGCCTTTCAGCCAGGCTGCCTCCTTCCAGGGCCTGACAGCACCAGTTGTGCACTACCTCTGAATGTCAAAAGACAAATTCTTGAGGTGGAATTTTTCCTGCCAGCACATTTAGGCATCCAAATACTTTTGGAAACTTGACCCAAACCAAGAAGATTTGATTTGACAACTTCCCCACATCCTTTTAATGACAAAAGGCCTTCCATTTTCAGACAATAAATTGGATATCCTCCCTGAACTTTACATGTTTAGGAATACTGATTATTAACTCCTTTAAAAAAAGTAACTGATTACTGCATTCCTAAGTTGCATGAACGAATCTGTCTGTATGCTGTGACCATGAACTAGAATAATTTTACCAATAATTTATGTTATGGTGATGTCTATAGGCCATAAAAAGGAAGGAGGCTTCATTATCCTAGGTGCTATCCAGGCTTCCAAAAGGACATGCTGTCTTTCTCTGCCAATTTATAATAAGCTATGAAAAAGAGCATTAGGGCTGATGAAAGAGAAAGGTTTTTAAGAAGCTATGACCTAGTTTGCTAATCTGGTTTCCCATGCTCTCTTGCCACAATGATCACCCTGTTAGGAAATGTCTGGGCTGTCCTTGTGTGGCAAAACCCAACATGGAAGCCCGGGGAGGGAAGTGCCACTCTCTGCAGAAGGCACATTTGACTGGGTGTTCATTAAATTGTCTATGCTCAGACAACTGGACAGAAATGTGAGACAATGTGAGACAAATGCGAGCTGAGAGGGCCTCGCCAAACCATCCGAACTTTGTGGTAGCCCCATGCGAGGGTTTTATTGCCATCAGTCAATCAACCAGCATGTTTGGCTTAACTTGTGGGTTCCCTTCCCTCAGGCAGTCAATGACATGAGATTGATGTCATGTTAACACAGCCTTCTGAGCTAAGCCAACAAGAGTTTAGGCCTGATTTGTGTAAGCGGCTACCACAACATGCAAGCAAAAGGGGTAAATGCAAGTAATTAGGTGTTGGGTTTGCCCTGTGATGGCATGGGCCAGAACGGCACACCAGAGCATATTTTGGAAATAAAAGAAAATTGCAAGTTTTCCTGGAATCCGATTGGTGAAAGTGCCCCTGGATTGGCATTCTGAATCATCCTTTCATACAAAACTAACAATGCTGGGCCTGTAACTTCATGCTTATGCCAGGATTTAACAGTAGAACCAGGAAGCATTGAATAACAGGAATAAAATTCAAAATAAATAAAAGAAAGTCATTCTTCACAAGCAGAATTCCTTGACGAAGGACACTGTAGACACAGAAAGTGTTTATTGGTTCCAAGGGAGACTGAAGAGATTGGAGAAGTCCACTGATGGTTAATAAACCTTGGCCCAGAAAATATAAAAAATGAGAAAGTATTAGAGGAAAATACTATTTTTACTCTGCTTCTCTAACACTCCACTTTAAGTCTCCAGTCCTAACCAGCACTGGAACCACTATGCAGGACTAGAAGAACATTTTATTTAACATGCCACTTTTGTATTCAAAATTCTGAACATTTTGTGTTCTTAACAAACATACCAAGTTTATTTGGTTTTTTTTCTTTTGAAGTTTTTTGGGTTTTGTCTTCTCCCTTTGATAGGGAGAAGGAGGCAAAAGCATAGCCCTTCATATGAGTATGTAAGTGTCAGAATTTCCTCATTGTCTCACATGCAGGCTAGATGTCTTCTTGCAGGTACATGGGTGAGATTAAAGATCATCCTTGGATCACAGCAAAAAAAAAAAATTTGCCAGGTCAGAACAGTCCCTTCCACTATTAATAGTGTGTATCAGTGTTAAGGTAGACGCCTTAGAATTTGAATAAAAAGCCCACCAGAATCCACAAACTACATAGATCAAATGCAGTTAATCCTGTACCACCATGACAAAAGGATGAAAAATTACAGCTCTCTTCACTTTGATCTGGTAGGAAATATATAAATTCTTTTTCTACAGCAAGAAATCCATTTCTGTAGCCATGGCTGGTTGGGCTGCAGGGGAGAAAAAAAATAAAGAATGCAGGTTAATTCAGCTTCCAAACCACTACAATATACCACAAAGCCCTCAACTACTTTACA
>VZTN01036631.1:89029-144972 GCA_013400515.1 Erpornis zantholeuca | reverse complement strand
AGCATGCTGAGGAATAAGCCCCCAGTAGGGCTACATGTGTTTTGTGCTTCACATCATTTTGTAGATAGATAGGCAGTAAAGAAACAGGGTTTATTTTGACTAGGGAGGGTGGAAAAGGAATGCAACAACCCTGCAAGATTTCGTTGTTTGAGGTGAAGATTCCCTGATCAATGCAGGGTTTGAGTTCTCCACTCCTGGGTACTTACAATGCATGTGAATGCTCCATGCACTGATAGCCTGGTGTCTCCAGACTTGACTCATTCTGCCTGCCTCAGCTTTGTGCATTACCCTTTTGACTCTGTGAAGATCATTTGAATAGAATGAAACAACNTCATCTAGGATTTGGATACAACAACCCAAATATTTATAGAAAAATTGCTAAATAGTTACAATCTGGATTTCTCTATTGCTTAAAATATTTTCAAAAATAGCTTCCTACTTCACTGCAGTTTTTCTTTAACTTGGAAGACTTTATTTTCTAAAAGTTTCTTTTCCAGTTCTTAGTTTTTCTTTCTTATCTCAGTCCCTTCCAAGGATCTGAATCTTTTCCTGTACCAGCCTTCCTCTGAAAGGTGAAGGAAATCTCTGAGTGGAGTGACAGAAAGTGGAAAGAGAAGGAATATCATGAACTACCCTTGAAATTCTTGCAAGCATTGCCCCTGCAAGAAATCTCCCAGGTGACTCCTGCAAATGATATGCTATAAACAAATGCTTTTATTACAGTAACATACAAAGACACAAAGCAAAGTTGAGAGCCTGATGGTGCAAGATACTGGTAAAAATAACAGAGCAAAATCTTTTTCTGACCCCAGGAGCCATGACCCTGCTGGGAAAGGGAGTGAATGCACTAATTCAAGGAAACAGTTGACTTTTAAACATTCAGCATTAAAAGTAGGTGGGAATTGCTTTCTAGAGAAGAAAACACTTGGGCTATGGTCCAAATCCCAAAGTAAGAAGAACAGATCAGCATCTTTAGGAAGAAAGACACAACAAAATCTTGCTATATTATTGTAAATTCATTAATGAAACAAATGCCTCATACACTTTCTTACCGAGGCTTAACTTTCTTTCTCTGAGTCTGATCGTCTCCAAGACATGTATTACCTCCTCTCAGCTGCCACGATTTAGGACAGCACTCCCTGTGTTTCACCTTCTAAATAATAGCCTTATGTTTGATGCTGTTGATTATATTATATTGTAATGCTCTGGGCCTTTGATGATAAAATCACATCTGTGTCTTCTTCCTGTGTNAAATTATGTGTAAATTTGGGATGTATGAAAACTGGAAAAGTAGAACATTTCTCTCCACTGGGACTTAAGCCTCTTCCTCTCCTATTTACTCAAGAGTTAAATAACTTATTTAGTATGTAAAACTGGGTTTGGCTTGCACCCTCTCCCCAAAAAGCCCTGGATCTTTCTAAGTGACTTCCCTGCTGTCTTGTACTTCAGGTTGAACTATTTCCTACTTTCTCCTGAAAAAAATTGCTGAATCTTGGCTCAAGTACTTTATTCACAAGGTTGTAGGGAAAAGAAAAGGAAAAAGATACATTCTGTGTGCATTAATGAATTTATAATGTGCTGTGCAAAGTGCCAAAAAAATATATTGGGTTTCAAACCTGATTTCCAAGCAAGAGTTCTTGTTTATTCAAATAGTACCTGCTCCAGTGTGTCCATCATATACCATAGGCATTGTTCTTAAGCACAGGATGATCAGATTTAAACTTATCAGGCAGAAAAAGTATTTCTATCAGACATCCTGCAGCCTGATTGAGTGTCCACACCACTGACGAAGGAGGGTGGTGCTTTTGTAGGTGAGCCTTTGAATTGGTTTGCCTTTATTAAAAACCAAATGAAATTATTTTGTCTGTACCAAACCAATCCTTCCTTTTTCCTTTTTTCTTTTTCACTTATCATTCTGTTTAATGAAAAAACCTGAATGAAAAAATTAGCTGTTTTCAGTATTATCTAAATCTGTTACCTCCCTTGATTTGATTCTGAAACTGACCCCAGTTGTTCAGTCAGACTTTATTCATACTGAATCAAACCTCCAGCCTGTAGCAGAGCTGGTGCACAGTGCCACTCCTGTGGAACAGGGATCTGCACTGGGAATTCTGGAATAGAGGCAGGCTTTCTCCCACCATCCTACACATATATTTAGATATTTTGTCATTGTTCACTATTTATAAATAAGCAGCTTTCCATTGCATGATGAAGACTTGGATGAAAAACATTTCACAATGCTGATGGAAAACTATTTGAAGTGAGAGCCACATGAGTGCTCAACATCAGAACAAAGGAGGATTTTACGTATTTGCTAATCCTTTTGGACCTTTTATAAAGTCAATTTCTTTCACTGGCTAGAAAAAAATTACAGCAGATGAAGACTGTTAATATATGTTAAATTCTCGGGCAGTATTTTGCAGTACTCAAAGTAGGTGAAATCTTGCCATTCTACCTAAAAGAGATGAAGCTCTTAAAAAATGGGACAGGAAAAGCTGACCTCTTTATAGTAAGCAGAATAAACCAGTTATACTTAGTCTCATTGGTGTTTATAAGAGGTTTTAGCTGGCTTCCTTCCTGACTGGCTATAACTGGCAAAAACAATTTTCTTCTTTGAGAGCAGCTGTCACTGGTGTAGTTTCTCTTAGGGCCAGGAATGGAATAAAGCATTTATTCTCTGGAAACGCCCTCCTTCGTGTGGAGGTCTATAAACAAATGGTAATAATAACCAGACATTCATCAAATTTTGGGCAGGCGATTAGTGGGATGCCACAAGAATTAGTGTTCAGCCTAGGTATAATTGGCATCTTTAGTCTCTTACACAATCTAATAAAATCTAGCTGTTGGAAAAACTTTTCTCATTTCACTGGCTTACTTGCACAGTGTCAAGGTAAAGATTGTTAGACCACCTTTCGCAATTCTTCTTTTTTACTGTGGATTTTTCCGCTGCTCGTAAAAGACTGACTTCGTAGACATCTGTCCATGCTAGAAAGCAAAGCAAAGTAGTTTAGAAGTAACATGACAGTGATAGATGTTGCTATTTAGCACAATTCATAACCTCTCAGTCCAGAGGGACCACAGTGTGTGAGCCTGACTTGTACAGAAATGAACCAAAGGGATTTTTCTGAGTTCAGAAAAGAGAACACAGAACCAGGTGAGATATGTTAAGCTGATATCTTGGTTTTGTGGACAATTGAACTAAATACCTTAAGCTGAAACTTAACAGGTTCTATTTCTAAGAAAACAACCTTGTTTCTCCTCAGTATTTCTTCTGGAAATTCGTCCCAGGGCCTTACAGCTCTGTCACTCAGAAAATGAAGAAAAATTCCAACTCAAATTTATTCATTTTATTTCAGTCCCCGTACATTTGGGAACTGACTGTAAGTTTCTGAAGTAGGAAAGAGAGCTTATTGTGAGAGCTTTCTCAGAGGTCAGGCCATACTTGCAGTTCAGACTCTCAAAAGTTTGGGGCCAAGCCACAAAAACTTACACTGCACATTTCACAGGTCTGATTTCGCTAACTTTGCTATATTCCCATATTCCCATAGCTGAAAGTGGCAAAAGCTGTCTCCCTTATTAAAGTATTCAGAAATTTTGTATAAGAAACCGTAAAATACATGTTCGGTGAATGAAAACAACATAGCATTGGTTTGTGCAGTCTCATACTGAACTAAACCTCCAATTAAAATTCAATACTAGTAGGTAAATGTTTTAGACCATCTAAATGAAAGAACGCACAAAATCAGGAGTGCAACCTGTGTTGATGGCAAGTTAAGATTTCATAGCTTAATTACATATCAAATAGCCCATCAACTTAATGAAACAGAAAATCAGGTTAATGGGTTAATAAAGATAACAATTAAGCAAATACACACATATATATCTATAAAAAGAGAGTGATAATTAACTACAGCATAAGAAAAAAGATTTTGAAGAATTTTTGGGGTCTTGGGAGTTGTTACACCCCGTCCCAACAGTGCTTGTTGTTGTTTGAGCTGCCCTATATGCGTCATTCTCGATGCCTTTACCAACGTTTGGCCCAAATACAGGCATTTTTGTGTAACTACCAGCTGCCCACTTAGTGGTCTCACTAAAAACAGAACCTATACAAAATGTGTGCAAGTGCAGTGCCACCCCTGATGTCTCATGAAGATACAAACATCTGAAGCCCAGCGCCTGATTTGCAAGGCTTAACTTGCACCTCAGATGTGTGCAGATATGGACACAGTTTACAACCGAGGAGCAATGTTTACCCATGGTGAAGAGCAAGGCAATGACCAGAGAAACAGATGGGAAAAATTTTGGCTAATTATCCAAGGTGAATGAGAATAACAGCCAAAAAGAACACTCCAGTGCAGAGCAAAACCAACATAGGAATAACCAGGAAGTCATGACTATTAATTGTAAAAAAAAAAATTACAGCACCTAGATTAGAAAAAACAGTATTGATACCACATTTTCCTTTTTCTTAACCTTTTATTTTGTCACAGAAGATGACATTTGGGTTTTTTTATTCATATAAAGGGTTAAAAAAATAATGCCTGCAATGCCTTATTTTGTTGTACCGGAATGAGTTTAGAAACTGAGAAAGATGGTTGATAGTGAGTTTGTATAAAGATATTTATGAGGTTAGAAATAATAGCACAAAGGATTTTTTTTAAAGGTACCAGTAAGGTCTTTATCCCATGAGCATGCCAAAAATATGGAAATTACATTTTATGGGTAGAAGAGGATACATGTATTCTAATATTTATGTAATAAATATGTAATTATTAACAGCTGGGGCATTAAGTGACATAACTAAAGGCACTTTGGAGCTTTTCTTGGGATGATGCCTTTGAAATCTGTTGATTATCTTGCTTTTCCAGGGCAAAATATATGTGAGTATAAGAATGTTAGCAAATTACATAGAAGACTTTGGTGTCTCTTTTTTATATTAATGCTAAAGAATTTTAACTCTTAATCACTTTTTACCTAAGCAGAGTTTGTAATGATTTTTGCATGCCTGTGCCGGATTGACACGAACAAAAATATTGATTGGTAATTAAGTTTTTTCTAGTTCCCAAACAAATGATGATTAAACCATTTCATGTCAGCACTGTTTCCTCGATGGTTTTTGTGGTTTTAACTCCTGAAGTATTTCGAGAGAGAAACTACAGTCCTCAGCTTGCTACAAGACTAATGGAAACTCAATTCCTTGCAGGTAGTAAGATTTTTGTGAAATTCCACCGATCTTTTCAGCAGCCTTTATCTCTTCAGTCATTAATCTTGAATATGGTAAACTGCAATTAAAGCAGAAATGGTAGCATAACCCAGTGAAATAACATTGAGACTTTACCTCTAGGAAACACATTTTGTGCAACATACTCGAGTGTGTATTTGTCTTTTTCATGGCCTTATCATAGTCCTGACTGATGGTCTGCAGCTCCAGAAGTGGACTCCAAAATTTATGTGTCTGTGTTTGTGTGTCTATATTACAGTGAATAGCACCTAGCTAGCTATTAATCTGAACCTTAAATGAGCCTCTGCACACTCCATTTTCTGTAACAACTTGATCTTGGCTGTACCTTAGGACCTCAGCAATCCAGCTCACATTGAGGCACATATGTTGCAGATGCTGAGATGGAGTCTGAATCCACACCCCCACTTTACAACACGTAGCCAGTTCATATATTAATGTCTTTTCTTTCATAGAATCACAAAGTTGTACAAATCAGAGAATAATTCAGGCTGAAAGACACCTTGGGAGATCTTTTCTCCAGCCTTCTATTTGAAGTAGGGTCTACTTTTTACTGTGAGAGCTATTAGAGCAGTCCAGGCTGTCCAGGGCTTTATCCAGTAGGTTTTTTTTCATTTCTAGCTGATGAGCTTCATTTATACCAGAAATTCTTGCTAATAGTACTAAATTCTTGATAATAGTACTGACTTCCACTTTTGTACTGTCAAAACAATTTCCATTTTTCTTTCTCTATTTCTATTTTCTTGTATTTGTTCCAGAAGGCATCTCAGTCTTGCCTCTGTTGTGCAAGCCCAGCTTCAATTTCTCTTTGAAGTAAAATACAATTTTTAAAATAAAAAAAGCCATTTTCACCTCCAAAAAACCCCACTGATGAATTCACCACTGGTGTTAATAAGTGGTGAATTGCTTGTTAATTTCTTAAATATGCTGAGTTTTACTTTCCAACCCTGTATCTTACCATTTCTTCAACTGGCAGATGGAAAAGCCTTCAGGAAGCAGTTTCCCATTCCCTTTTTGAAAACATACATGAATATAGTATAGTGTATTATATTTTACAAGCAAAGATTCTCCATTAGATCACCACTCACTGTGAAACAAGTTCATCAGGTAGGAGCAGAGGGCAAGATACCTCCACAAGGCTGTAGCTGAAGAGTGGTAATTCAGCTAGGCATTTCTGGACCTCTCATTGACACTTTATGAACTTGTCTAGCAAAAGCAAATCCCTGGAACACAGATGCCAATCACTGCCAAAAATGTCAACAACCAGTAAGCATACAGGCAAAAATACCAGGATGATGAATGGTCTGCAGAGAAAGATGCATAGGACAGGTCAGGAGGACTAAATGCAGATGTGCAGTTTGGCTCAGTGACACCCAAGAGAGGCTGATCAGCAGCTTCATCTGCTGTTCCACTTGGGTGGGTGAAGCAGCCTCCCTGCAGCAGGCTCGGACCAAAATAGCCTCAACTATAACGACGTTTCTGCTTCTCAGGCAAATTCCTACACACGTGAGGATAAAGCATATATGTGGGTGGTGACAGGGAGAGGTACAAGAACAACTACATTTTCCTGGCAATGTTCTGCTCACAGTTGGCTTTAAATCCCTGCCCGGAGCCTGGGGACATTGATGACCTGACTGTCCCTGCCCACCCCTCAAAGGCTCCCTTGTCCCAGGGTCCAGGATGCCATATCATCCCCCAGGCTATCATTCCTTGCCCCAGCAAATCCAAGCAGGGTTGGTATTGTTATCCCATATATAAATTTACATTTTATCTATCATTCTAATTGCCATGCAATATTTGGCTGCTATAATCATCCTGACTCAGCTGTTTTACCTTTCAGGCTGTCACAATTATTTAACAGAACAATACCTTGCTTAGTTATTCTTAACTGAGATGGGATTCCCTTCAAAACCTTTTGCATGCATTTTCCTTTCCATCTTGTTTTTTTTAGTGAATTCTACTGGAATCTGCCCTCCCAGTTTGGGTGACAGGGAGTTAAGACATAGCCAGGTGACAATATTACACAACAGTGTTGCTGTCACAAGTCCCATGTGGCAGAAGGACACGATGTCTTCTTAACCAGGAGATTTCCTCCACAGCTGAGTCATTGCAAGGCATGTGCTACAACGAGATCCTCTGTATGTCCCATCAGTTAGAAAGTTTTGTGGCACAGAGTCTTTGAAACAGTTCTTCCATGACAAGGAAGATCTTGTCTCTCTGGAATAAACTGTGATCAGCTGCACAACAGAGCTTAGACACTCAGTCACTGATCTGTATTTTGACACTTCAGAGAAATGTGACAAGGTGTTTTGCCTTCCATCTGAAGCATCTCATTTCTCATCTAATAAGCAATTTGCTGCCAAATTTTTAATTAGAGCTCTATCAGAAAACATTCTTTTTTGTCAGCAAATCATGCAACATCTGCCTGGTAATCTATCTTCCTGTTTCCTCATTCAGACCAACAACTGAAAAAAAATCTTTAAAAAATCATCAATTTCCTGCCCACTCAGAAAAAAAAATACTACCCTCCTTCAGTCCCCTATTGTCTGACTCTCAGAGGCATAAATTCTGCTGTCATCTCTCTCTTGTGCTGTGCTCCTTCTGGTGAGCAGAGGTGCCATGAGCAGTGAGTGGCATGGGAGGGCACTTTCTCTGCATAGGAAAGTAAAGAGAAATACATCTGGCTCTGGCTGCCCCTGGAGCTGTCAAAGCTGGGCAGGGAGCCAGCCCCATGGAGCACAGGGAGTGCAAGGAGGGCAGCGTGGCTGCCTCAGCCAGGGCACCCACCATCCCCAGCTGGAGGAGCCCATCCAACTGTGCAGCTCTCCCCTGTGATCCTAAGAGCCAGGCATGCCCCAGATTTGTGTGATCATGGGGAAAGAAGATGCCAAAACCGCAGTTGCCCTGTGGTGTGTGCTTGGAGAAGCTGTACTAGTAGGGGGATTCAGGGATTCTGCAATAGTCTCATTTTTCTCTTCCTAAAAACAGGCTGTTGGGAACATAACTACGGAAATTCCCACACATGAGCTCGTGTTGGTATGTATGGAGATTACAGTGTATCCACAGATGGATTTATACACATTAGGAAGACTTGTAGCAGCTTCTGGAACTGTAATTATTCCCCATCTGTGACTGTGAGACCTCAGAGAGGAGCAGGCTGCTGAGGCAGGGCACCCTGCTGAAGAGGCAGCTCTTAAACACTGTGCCATGCACAAACCTGGCCTGTGATTCATGTGAGGGAGAAGTCTCATCCAGAGGATTTATCAGGAACCTGCTTCCTAAGCTCTGTTGATTTATTTTGCATGAGAAGTGTGGATGTTGGGAGGAATACTTTGGTCCTTCCTTGTCACTGCCTGCAGAAACAGAGAGCTGCTGTGCATCCATCTTAATTACAGTGTTTGCCTTGCAGTGGTTTGCCTTTCCAAAGCTGTCTTCCTACGACAAAGGTGACAATCTTCACTATTTTCTTCTGATCAAGAGCCAAGTCACTCCATTACAGAGCCCATAGGCCAGATATGTTACAAATGCCAATTGCCCAAGTCCCTAGATGTTCAGTGAAAGAGTGCAGACCCAGGTCTGAAAAATAGCTCATTGTTGCATGCCTCTATTTAAATTAACTAGAAAATCTTAATGATGGCATTGAAAGAAGTCACATTATTTTTCTTTGTTTTCTTTTTCTTGTTTTAATGTCCAGTATTATCTTTTTGTGACTTCAACTAGCTCCTAATGGCCCTAGGAATTGGGCTGTTGAAGCCATATTCAGTTTCCTTATATCTGCCTACTTTAGATATTGCAGCTTCTTTTCTCCCCCTGGAATGATCCTTAAAAACAGGTTGATATTTCTCCCTTGTTTCAAGTGGCACAGTATTTGTAGTTAATGATTTACATGTGCAGATATGTAGGCCTAGTCCACATCCTCAGAAATATGCAGGTGCTTAGGGTGAGTTGTGTTCCTATGCACCTTTAAAAAGCTAAATTTCCATCCCTGAAAAACAGTATTTGTGAGGGAATTTAACATCACAAATGTGTTACCATTAAGTCAATGTTATTCAGTAAAACAAAGGCATTAACTTCAGTGGGAACGCGTAGAGACAGAAAATGCCCATTTGAAAACTGAACCCCAAATATACAGTTAGTGTTCACTTGCCCAGAGAATGTTGTCTTATAACTTTGTCTGAAAAACAGGCTAAGATAGAAAACAATATTTGGATTTCCTTTCATTGCATCCACAATTTTCATTTGAGCATTTATTTTCCTAAGCATCAATCCAAACACTACTTAAAAGCAATCTACTCCTTGTCCTGATTTCAGAAAAAGCTGTTTTACTACTGTTTATATAGCACTGAAATCAAGTTTATATCCCAGTGCTATCAGTGTTTCTTTCATATCACACGTGTACATAGAAAAAACTTCCAGGTGAACTACTGTTTCTAAAAATTTCATTACTGAAATTTCAGTCTCAAGCATTACTTCTCCTCACAGTCTCCAAGTCCATTTCACTTGGGTAGCATTAATCTGCTAGACAGATGGAGGAAAGACATTCCCATTATTCGCTAAGATAACTGGTTCCTCCTCAATTTCTGCTGATGAGGTTGCTTTTGAGCTATTCTGACCCAAAAAGCTGACCAGAGTATATTAGGAACTCGAAGACACAGCCCTCAGGATCAGTCACTTCTTCTATGCAAAATGTTAAGTCTTTTTATTTTTGTTCTTACAGGCCTGGGAATATGGTAGACAGTAAAACTGCAGCTCCCATGTTATATACTTCTTATAAAAAAGCAGCAAGGTCTTAAATTGTGCAGGATCAGCTTTGTCCTGCAGGTTGAATGTTCAAAACTCACAAGGCCCAGTGAGTTCTTTGCCTAGGGAAATTGTGCCTTTTACCAAATTTTAAGATAGTCTCTATAATTAGTGGTCTAATTTTGTTGTGCACAAATGACCTTACCCACCCAAGTGGGAACACGAAACTCTTATTTGTGAGCTCAAATTGGCTGAATGTGTGTCCTCAAACAAGTGTACTCTGAGTCTGCTGCATACATAATATTAAGTATGGCAGGCTCTGAAACTACAGTCAACAAATGAATATGAAACACTGCAAAGCTATTTTTGGTGCAAAATAGGTGAGGCTAGGAAAAGGCCAGAATGAAAACTTAGCCTTTTCTAAATTGGCTCCAGTTCAGATGCCCAAACACGAACAAATTCTCCCAAGAGACTTGGAGCACTCAGAAGAATTTGCAGTGTCAATGAACTACTCTATATTAGAATATTAACATTTGATGTCATGATCAGTGTATCAGGATCTAGAATTCCATGCAGGCCCTTGAGGCTCTGCATGAAGGAGGTCTATAAATCCCTGTGAACCAGCTACTCTATACCAGACAGAACAGACTACCGATAAATTAATTCACAGTCCCAAAAATATACTTGCATCACACATGCTCTGCACTGGCATTTATAGCCTTGATTTTCATACTGTGCCTGTTTCTGTGTTCATAAGCTGCCTAGCAGAACAGCCCAGACACTCTAAGCCTGATCATTCTTTAACAATTGGCCATTCCTGTTTCAAATTGTCCAAATAAGACTAAAGGGATGAAGAGTGGCAAAGGCACTAGTTTGTCCAGACAGTGATACAAATCTCCAGGAAGGGCTGTGAGAAACCACCATGGCAAGTAATGGGGGAACCACCATGGCAAGTAATGGGGGAACCACCATGGCCTGATTCCTTCTATGTTTCCAGAAATATTCCAAAGTGATGCATAGTGCAGTAGGAACAATTTATCTTATTCACCTACCAAATGTGGAGGGGTTGTACAGCCTTGTGAGTGAATACCACAATTTCATTCTTGTCTGCACCCTTCAGTGCTATCTTCTCTACATAAGTAGAATTTGTATTAACATCAGTTATTGTTATTACTATAGCTAATAGCACCTCTCTGAAATTGAGGCTATTTTTAGTTACATGACACAAAAAGCTTGAAACAGGTGGAATTATTTTCTTTTAAAAATCACAAAACACAAACTGAATTATTTTTTTAAGGTTATTTTTGAGCTACAAGCAGAGTCAAGTTCCACCCCAGGGCAAATTTCTATAGATGAGTTATAAATCTCTAAATAATGAGGTTTTTAATGAAAACAAGGCAAACTCAGTGTGAACTGTAGCAGAGCAAATTGTGTCACTACAACTGTAACTTAATAGAAATCTACAGAATATTGAAATTTTTTTCTGATTATTGCTTAATTTATCAAAACTCTATCATTTACAGCACACTCTAAATGAGGCAAAAGCATACTCAAGGATGTGGCAGAGCTAATTACAACAACAACCAAGGGGACGCGTTATGAGTAGGTAGAGGAATAAGTCAAGTGAGAGAAGGAAGTATTATTGTTATGTAAATCTGTGATACCAATGATTCTATCAGCTATACATGTGGGAGATGGTAGGAAGAGTGGAGAAGGCGTTGTGGCTGGTGAGTCAGTAACATCATCTCTAATGTTTTCTTCCCAGGGCATGGTATAACTGCTCTATGTGTAGCATTTTTAACTGGAAGCTTGAGATGCAATTAAGCAAATGAACAGCTAAACCCAAAGGCTCCCGAAATAAAGGAAAGGTTGGCAAATTAGCTCTGAAGTAAATAGCACTTATCATTTGTGCAGCACTTTGTATTTTCAAGGCATTGTGCAAACATTGACTAATGAAGGGCCTTTTTTCTCCTGGAGTTCCCCCTGGAGTTGACATGAATTAAGGAATCTACAAATGAACGGGCCAAAAACGTAGTGCATTAACAAAAGATAACAGAAGAGGGGATACCAAGCAGTACCTGGCCACTAGATACACTCATGGAAGACAAAATCCTAAACCAGCCATGACTGGTGCAGTGCAGACCTGGTGCACTAACATTGTGCATTCTCAGCTGCTGCTCCTCAGGAGAGAATCCTCCCTCCCAGCCAGGCACTGCACTGTGCTGGGACCAGCTACTGCTCCATCAGCCTCTGTGCTGCCCTTTATTGTACAGGAAAGTTGTGCCTGAAACACCAGAGAGTTCACCGAGGGGATCCCAGACCAGGGAATTGCATCCAACAGCAGCTCACACCAACTGCAGGGACACCCCATAGTGTCACCACACTGACAGCACTGCTCTTTCCTCTCTTGAAACTCAGCCATCATCCAGGCAAGGATGGGAGATTCACAGAATGGAAAGCACTCTGAAGCCTAATATCCACAGAGTTCACTTGCTGAGGAAATACCCATGTTCCCGGGCATTAATTTTGTTACATACTCCTACAATAAAAATACATTAACTGTTTTGGGAATGAGGGAAGAAGCACTTGCCAGTGAATGCCCCTATACTAAGATGATTTTGCAAGGAATCTCTCCAGTCTCATAATTCTTACAGTTTTAAAATGATCCAGTTTTCACCTTTCTCCTGTTTTGCTCCAAACGCAAAACTTGTCATAGTACCCTGGATTGTGGGAGAAGAAGTAAAAACCCCTTTTTAGATGAAGACTCCAGAAACATGATTTTACCACCTCAGCCAGTTACAGAAGGTGGATGTCTCTTTCCCTTTCTTTTGAGCAAAAGCTTCTTTGATGGCTCACCATCCTGTGAGCTCAATAAATGAAAATGTAGCAGTGTTTTTTCTGCTTTACATGGCGACCAGTCTCTCCAGTGTGAGCTGTGTGCTAATGACAAACATACCAAACCTGTCTGCTCGGGATTTTAAGCCTAGAAAAGCTTTGTGGATCCCACAGGAGCTCCAGACTAATGCCACCCTCAGCTGAGGATGTAGCAGCTCTGAAAATGGATACAAGCAGGACTACCAAGGCCAGGCAAAAGTGCAAGCACTTGAGTGTTCAGTCCTGATGAGGGCTTAGGCACACTGCTTGTGCCTCAGTTACACCTGTGGGGCATTTGAAGTACCTAAGTGTCTTTCTGGACCTGGACATGAGTGTTAGAGATAACATTAACAACACATCAACAGAAGCCCTACATGTCCTAGACCGTCAAACATTGAGCCCTTAGCAAAAAAATACTTCTGAGCCACGAAGGCTGGATCACAGAAAGTGATGCTGAGAGTGTACAAGTCATTTTGTGACTGTCTAGTGGCTGCTCATGCAAAGGATACATTTTCAAGTGTTTCCAGTTCTACAGAAGCCTTGCAGCTGGTTCTGAGTCATTCTGAGCACCAGAAAAGGTGATGAACATTATAGGAAATGATCTCCAGTTACTTCAAAATATTATTCTGGAATGGAAATTTCTGTGAGTTATTTGCTCTAGGAGGTATTTTGTGGTTATTAGGCTCATTTCTGTTGTTTTTGCAGAAAAGCACTGCCTACTTCTGCCCACGACTCTGCAGTGATAGGCACAGCTGCATCCCATGAAGGCTATCCAAAGAATCATTTAAAGAAAGCCAACAAACAAAACAACAAATGATAGCTTGCTCAGCAGATGCTGAAGATATGCTGTCTTATGCTGGCACGTGGTGGGATTCTTTCTCCTTGCAACACCGCAGTGAATATTCACCAAAGCTCTCACAAATCAGAGACTTTAACACCTAAGAGGACCAGACCAAATTGTTACAAACTGAGCCAGAGGACTCACTCAGCAGCCTCACCACCGTTCTGCTGCCTGCTCTCAGTACTCCTCTCTGTCTCCAGGCTTCCAGGACAATATCTGGTTTGTTCCTTCCTGGATCAATTTATCTCAGCTGTTCAGCCAAGAGATGATACACGATCATATTAGTGCTTACTGGAGACAGAGACTGCTTCCAGGTCTAGGAGCAGAGACATGCAGGCCAGGCAGCTGAGACTACTTGCTGATTGTAAATGCAGTAAAGATATAAAACACCAATCTTGCACATTTTCAGAGAAAATTCTCCTAACACTGACTTCCATTCTGTTGCAGTCTAATATCTCAGAGGAAACTGTAGAAGTTTCTTGACTTAGGCAATTAAGTCTCACCTACTGAATAAAGCTTAACAAAACAGATAGCTGTGAGTAGCTTTACCTGGGCAAGGAAGCACAAGAGCTTGCTCTCTCACGTGTCTATGCTTCCTGACAGATTACAGTTAGCCAAGTAATTAAGGT
The DNA here is from genome assembly GCA_013400515.1 of Erpornis zantholeuca. NCBI lineage: Eukaryota > Metazoa > Chordata > Aves > Passeriformes > Timaliidae > Erpornis > Erpornis zantholeuca. Next base: position 130,649 of record VZTN01036631.1, on the reverse strand, counting down.
TAAAAAAGTAGCTTAAATGGTAATGTAAAATTGAGAGAAAGGAGAATGATTATAAACAGTGCAGGCTATATTAAGGGATTATAGTAAAAAGGGGGAAAAAAAGCCTCAGGAGGATTAAAGTGTTAAATAGTAGCTAAACAGCAAAGAGAGGGAGAGAAGACAGCCTAATGCCTCTTCTTTTTTTCTTCTTCTTTTATTTTATCTTTGTAATCCAGATTCAGCAGCAATTTTTGGATGCCTGATGCCCTGGTGTGTGAAAATTGGATGCATTTTCATGAGATTAATTTCCTCAACAGGGATGGGGTCAGGTGAGGGAGTCTTGTAACTTCTTACTGCCAGACAACTACCAAGACATTGGTGGAGGTCTCAGCACAGGTCTTACACCTTGCTCTCCCCTTCACTGGGAGAGAGTTCTTGCAGGAGGGAATGGTTGTGCCATCTGGCTGGAGCTGAGCAGTCCTGTGAGTGTTGCTGTTTGTTTGGAGAGGGTAGATATGACATAAAACAATCCTTTTAGTATCTGGTATCAAAGGAGAAAGACACTCCTAAAGAAAGAAAGAGAAGACTTGTCTGAAGATGAAGCATGAATTTGACAGAGGGCACCTTATATGCCCCTATGGCGGGGAAACCCAAAAAAAGATGGATTTCATTGGGAAGCAGTTTATGACCACAGCTGATTTACAAGGTGAGTCACTGAAGCACATACTCTAAAAGAAGGCAGTGCCCAGTAAAAATTGACTACATGTGGCAAACCACACACCAGCCCTGCCTCAAATTCATCTGTGCTGGCCCCGTTCCTGTGTCCAGCCTGTGAACCAAGCCTAACCCAGCGTGAGACAGCCCTCCTTTCAGGCTTGGCAATGCCTGTGACAAGATTTTAGCTTAGATTCAGCTAATATAGCAAGATATTTGCACTGTGTGCCTTTGTCACTTGAGTGAAGAAAAGACAGCAGTTGAGAATCTGTGTTTAAATACAATTTAGCCTGTCAAGCAACAGTGCTCCTCGGTATGGGGTGTTCAGACAGGAATCAAGGCGCTTGTAATGAAACAGCAAGGTCAAAGACACCACTGTCCCAGCCCTGCTTCCACCTCCAGGCTCTGGGGTGACAAGAGAGGAGCCTCCAAGAGGAGAAGGCAGCAGCTGGGAGGGCTGAGGAAGCCATGCTGCAGGGGCAGGAGCAGACAGATGCCAGCTCCTGGGGCTTGCATTTCCCAAGGCAGACATCCCTTCTTGTTTTTCCTCTGCTGCTACCCACTGCCAGCAAGCCAGTCTGCCTGTAAATGTATCTAGCTCCAAAATCAGCCACCTCCACAAGTTTTCCCCACACTGAGGTCCCAGGTCTGCCTGGGGGATGCTGCCTCAGGGCAGGGAAATTGACCCCTTGCAGGCACGGGGATGGGAGAGATGCCAGCACCACCTTTGCACATCCTGCTCTGTACGCAGTTGGCTCATTGCTGCCTAGCTACACCAACACTTCGAACAATCATTCCAAGAAAAACACCTCCTTAAATAGCGGTGATTTGGGTGATTTTAAAATGCCACCACGCTGCTGCGTGGATCTGCTGCCTGTGGCTGAAGTTTTCCGTACTGACATTCATTTCCCATTAGCACTGAGTTCTGTGGCTCCGGCTCCGTGCATGGCTTTGAAAATTTGCCCATATGTACCTTCCAAGGTCTATCAGCTCAGTTTACTGACACAATCAAATGCTTACTGTTTTCAGTTCTGCAGAGCCCGCATAGCTGAACAGCAAGCTGTATCTACTTCTTGCAGAATCATCAAAACTGCCAGCTAAATTTTGAGTTCTGATGCCAGTGAAGATATAAGGAGCAAAAAAGAAAAAAAAAAAGATTTATTTCCAGTACTCTTATGATTCTTGAAACTGTAATTGAAACAAAAAATATGCATCCCCACTACCCCCAGAACAGGAATGTATTTTTCCTGAATGAGAAAATGAGCTTCTCAACACAATAATAATTTAGCTAAGGAAGAACCAATATATCATTTTTTTCATTAAACTCCATGTGGAATTTAATCCTCAAAAACAACGGTCATTATTATGAGCACAAATTTTGCCACCCATGATTGTAGGAAGTTAGTAACTGAGCATTCTGATGTAACCCAAACTTCAACTCTTCTGGCGTCCTCTATGTATTTAATTGAAAGCACAAACAAACACAGCTCTTTGCAAAGGCCAGGCACCCCCACAATGTGGGACAGACTGGGAACATCCGCTTAGAAAAGACATGGTTAAAACAAACAAGCAAAACAAAACAGATCCTCAAAACCAAACACATGCAATCAAGGACCCTTGGAACTAAAGCCTGAATAATTAGACTTGTATGTCCTGGTTGCTGACATGGCTTCTAGGACCCAGAGTTTGGTCTTTTGGGGCCCATTGAACTTAGGAGCTGCCAGAGTGAGCTCACAGTTCATTGTGGATGAGAGCTAAAACCCTGAGGATTGAATGTTTCTTCTTTTTTAAAAGCTTTTCAGCGGGGTGATTGTCTCCAACACCTTGCTGGGTGGATAGGACTCTTCCTGAGGAAGGACAGCTGCAAACTTCTTCATGCTGAGGATGGATTCAGAAGCAAGCTTTACTCAGTCAGTCTCCTTGTCTCAGGGCTGCTTACAAGCCCCCCAGTCAGAAGAGAGGAGTTTAGGATAACCTGCCTCTGTTGCCTGCCTTTCCTCTTCTACTTCACATGCAGCCTGATGGGCTCCTGACCTTGCAAAGCAAGGTCCATCCAATGAGGCAATCACCATCTCTCTGTTCACACACTGCTTCAGAGGAGGATAGCTTTAAGCAGCCAGGTGTCTTAGTTCTGCAAGTCTGAGCCCAGCACACTTCTTGAAAATCCATACACACGTAGCACCGAGCAAGTGTGGAGTCAGAAGCAAAGACAAGCAGGAAATATTATGGACAGGAGAGTGCAGAAGAGGACACAGATGATGAAGAAATATATTTTGGACAGGGAGGTTGCTCCCCATGGAAACCCCATGGAGGTCTGACAGACCAGAAAGATGTTTGTGCAGCTGTAGCTATGACCCACTTAGACCTGTCAAGCCTCAAGAATTATGTTGGAGGGGTATTTGTTCAGCTGACTCCTGGACTGCTCTTCTGCAGCCTGGAGAGCAGCAGCAGGGCAGACTTCCTCCATCCATTGACCAGCTATATGCAGTGCAGGAGGTACCAGGCCTAAGGGAGGCTCTGGCAAGAGACAGAGGCAATGAAGTTTGTCTTCCCATTGGGCCGTCACTGGTTGGTACCTTCTGGTTTCATACAGCAGCCACGAGTAACTTAATGCAGAGCTGGACTGGGGTGACGTGGTGTCAAAAGCCACCACAGCCATCTGCCAGGTATTCTGACACCTGAAGTTTGTCACCTTGGAAGTGGCTGGATGTCAGTCCTAGGTGAAGTGACTCCCATGCTGAGACTGGGAAGAGCTTTGTTTTAATAAAATAAGGCATTGTCATAGGTATTAGCAATACTAGTTTTGTTATTACATCTTGTTTGACACACCTTCTAGTTTCAAAGACCAGGAGAAACCTGACAACTGATACGGGGATTAATGTTGCCATTTGCTATGATTACCAGAAAACCTTTCATTAAATTCATTGCTGCAAGGTAAACTGTATTTCCATATTTGCTCTTGTTCTATGGCTGCAGCAAGCTGTTAAGGTAGGACTTGGGATTTAGCTGTTTCAACAGAAATATGGGCAACTGATTAACTGTAATTTGGCTGTCATGCTATTTGGCATTTGTTGGGTTTTTTGCAGTGCATGCAGATAATGATTACTGCACAGGCAGAGGTGTTTAGGCTAACTTTCAGGGACTTTCAAGGCACAACTCTGGTTCTGATCCATCTCTTGTCAATAATTCTTTCTCTTTCGAAATGACTGAAGCACATTCTTCATTCCCCAGGCATTAAATAAAATGTATGAGTTTGAAACATCTACAGTGAAAACACTAGATGAAATTAAAGGGCAACTGCTTTGTAGTTATAGTTCTAAGCAGCATCAATATGCCCACTTCCATTAAAATATTTCACATTAAAGGTTATAGGAAAGGCCATGCTGCAGCAATAGTTTGATTTGTACTGCTTTTCTCTGTAGAGTATGTAAATCCTGTCTTAATTTTGTCAGATGATATGCCAGCCTAGAAGAGGGTATCCAATTAAGAATGAAAAAAGTACAAATAAACAGTGCCATCTTTTGGGCACAGTTTAAACTCCACATATGTTAAATTCCAGATAAAGTAACATATGAATTTCATACAGGATTGTGTGGCAGGTGGTTTTAGGGTATCAGCTTTATTGTCTCTTGAGAGGTAGTGACAGGACTCAAAGTCTGAAAGTCTCCATCCAGGTTCATCCTGTAGCTGATGACTTCTCTGCTGTGGCACCCCGGGCTCCAGCAGCATGAGGTGCACAACAATGCCTGTTTCTGAGGCTGCCTGTGGCATGTCCCTGCTGGATGTAAATCGTATCAAGACGGATGGCTGAATACTTCTTCTGAATTTTTGTGTTTTGAAACACAAGGAAAGTGGGAGTAAGGTACAAATGCAGTGTTTTCCTTTCTATAAGGGGGAAGAGCTTCATATTTTTACCAACGTGATGTCCAAATGGATTACATGCAATATCAGGCTGCATACTTCTGGGACAGGTTTTTTAATGGATCCTGTGTAAATAATTGTTACCCGACTGATACAGGCTTTCCCTCTGTGATCCACAATTCCACTACTGCTGGGATTGATTGTTACAACACATTGCTGTGAGCAGGAGGGCTTAAAATGAGCTCCAGCCCCATCAGAACAAAAGTCCAAACCATAAACACCACCACCTCTGTGTCTCAGGCGCTGCCTTAACATTTTCTGAATGCCACAACAAATTTTATAGGGTTTCGGGTGTAATTATAGGCAAATTTGTATGAGTCGGGCACTCAAAACTCCTCTGAGAATCTGATCCAACCTTGAAAGAAGAGTGCATGTTCAGCCACACTTTCCTAAAAAGATACCCATCAAAAGAGTTGTACAAGGTTAAGGGCTAATTACAGAATGATAGAAAAGTGCTGCCCTTACCAGTGATATGTGTCCATTAGAGTCATCACCATTGTGGCTGCACCATGGTTGGTTGTAAGCAAGCAATCAACTGCCTGGGTCATAACAAGGGATTAGGCTGCTCTTGAAACATGCAGGAGCACTCTGGCCAAGAAGGGACTGTACAAGGAGATAGGACACCAGTCAATCTGCTTCCAGGTAGATGTTAAATAGGAATTTGTACCCCAACTGAGCAGTGTGTTTAGTCCTATTATTCAGTGATTCTGCATGACTTCAGTACACTATGAGATCAGAAGGTCAAGCCCTGGAAGTCCTTCCCTCACCTCCGTGGAGACACAGCACTAAATCCTACAGTGTTGGGTAGACACTGCAGTCCTGGCCCTGGATCCACCAGAGTGAACAAGGACAATAAAGCAGAATATTCAGAGGCAGAAGAAGCACTGACACTTGAAGCCTTTACTGTTGCGGTCAGGAACTGAAGAATACAGACAGGCAGACAACTGAGCTCAGGCTGGAGGGGGAAGCAAAATAATCTTTTTGCACAGATTTTTAAAGATGTTTAGGCTCTTAAAGCTTCAGAAATTAGCGGGGGTTTATCGTCTCTGAGGTTCAGCTGTACATCACACACACAGGTTTCTTTGACAGACACATTCCTGTATGTGTCCTGTCTCTCCTTTCTTTTCCTGCTCTGTGTTGGGAAGGCAGTTTACTCTGATACATTTCCAGATAAAGGTACTACTCCTTAACATCTCTCTAGGGGAGACCTACACAGAAAGTGATATTTTGGGGAAAGCAGAACTAGATTATAAAGCACCATGAATAGGACAGGGGTCCAAAACCAACCCATTTAATTTTGAGATCTCCAGATTCCCACCGCAATTCTTTACCTTAGCTATTTTCTGGGTGATTATTCTCTTTTCAGATTAGCTTTCTCCAGCTAACACTGTTCTGATCTACATTATTCTTCTTACCATCACCAGATGCTGAATTTGTTAATATTTTCCCAAGGATACAGAAAGTTTGAGGTCTGATGTGCTCTCTTTATTTCTGTAAATTGATATGCTCCATTCTGTTACTCAGAGGAGTTTGGCAGCAGTGGCCACAGCCCAGTTGTGCATGGCACACATCACACATTGCAGAGACATCAGCACACAGATCTGCCTACTCTGCTTACCAAGCATATCATTTGCTGCTTTGCAAACAGTAAAAGGCCTGATTAAATTCAGGGTTTGTGTGTTTGCCAACCTGACTTGAGTTCGTAGTCAATGGAATCAAAATTTCATTAGAACTGGTGTATGCTCAAGAATAAATCATTATCTTTCTCATCTGCAGACTCTTCAGTGGCTTGCATGCATTGTTTCTGTGTGCAAAGTCTTTCATTTGAATTAGTTTTCGATAATAAATGTTGTATCCAGTTGCTTTCTGGTGACAAGAATACGTTGTCTGACACCATTTGGCATGGATACATATTCAAGATGTTCTTGTCTATATTACTGCTATGTTGAAGGCCCAGGGTCATCCAGAGAGATGCTGCATTAGGCATCTCCTACAGATTGCCTGGTCAAGGAGAGGTGGTACCTTCTTTAAGCAACCGGATGAATTCTCTTGTCTCAAGCTCTGGTTCTTAAGGTGGGGTTTACCTACTCCAGCAGCTGCTGGGGGGCTCAGGCAAGCCAGGAGGTTTCTGGGATGTGTTGAGAGCAATTTTAACAGGCAGGACATCTAGGGAGGTGTTCAGTCAGTGCAGCTGCTCGTGGACAATAACCAACTAAGCAAGGATGTGATACCTGATAGCACCCTTGGCTGTTGGGACCATGAGCTGGTAGAGCCTATAACCCTTAGCAAAGCGAGGAAGACAAATGGTGCAAAACCTTATTATGAATGGAAGGAGAGCAGACAACAATCTTTTTTCAGGGCAGTAGTAGGCAGGACCTTAGAGAAGGTTGTTCAGAGATCCCAGGGGATTTGGCTGTGAAAAACCACTTTGGAGCAGAATAATATTCCACCCCAATGGGCAGGACAGAGCACATGGCAAGGATACAGCAGGAGGGGCCAGCCTGGTCGAAGAGGGAAATGCCAAGTTCAAATGTCAAAAGGGGATATAGGGAAGGGGGGAAGAGAGATGGGCTGTGAGGAGAGAAGATAAAGCCACTGTGAGAACATGACAGAGGGAAGTATGCTTGAAACCGGTGTGAAAGGCAAAAATGAGCAAATGAGCTTGAGTCGTCACGACTCTCTGGACTTACACATCCTCGAGAGATTCACCCCACACAGAGTTCCTGCTTCACCATTTAATACATCAGCCTTGCACCAATAACACAGAAATGGCTGGAATTATTTTAGTGGGAAAATAATGTTGTCCTCACCAAAAAAGAGGCAATTTTGCACAAGAAAATTTTCAATTTTGCTCAAAAATGTTTTGATTTTCTGTCAAGAAAATTGAGCAGACAGCAGCCCAGCTGCTGACTTGGAAAGCTCTTTCAGCTGTGTTTCACAGTGGCAAAAAGTCAAATCAACCAAAACCAACCAAAGGGGAAGCTAAAGGCCACTTCCATCTCCTTTGGTTTCCAGTCGACTCTTCTTACATGTCCAGCAAGGAAAGCTACGTTCTTCACCCTTCTGCCTTGCTGGATCCTGCTCAGCACATCTCCAACCACAAGGCAGGAGGAAAGGGTGAGCAGCCCCTGCTATAGCTTCCAGAGCTGTGGGGACAAGCCCTTGCTCCTCCTACCCCCAAGCAACATGGAAACTGCCAGCTGATTTCACCTGACACCCACTAATAAGAGCCTTAAAATGAGCAGCCAGAAACATTCCCTGTGAGGTTGCTTTGATTCTTGACATTTCTTTTGTAATTTCCACCTCTACTTCATATGCTTTGTTGTTTTATGGGGTTTTTTAAATCCAAAAGCTTTCCTTCTGAGGAACCTTCGGTTTCCAGGCCAGGATGACCACAAGTTGCTTCTGCCGAGTCCCTCAGGCCACATTGCTACAGAGAAGAGTTCCAGGGATGAGTGTGAGGCCAAGCCTACAGGTGGGCTCCAGGCCATCCTGCAGACAGCTCTGCCCTGTGCATAGCAGGGCTGCAGCAGCAAACAGCAGAGCCACAGCCAGACAGCACACAAAGCGTGGCAGCCTGCGCTCAAACTTTCGTCCTGCCCCTCTTTTATTTAGTAGCACAGCCACACCCTTTGGCACAGACCAGGATATGCTCCAAACCACTCCAAGGCATGTCTATTGACCAGGGGGAACTCACAGCATCTTCTGAGTCCTCCTTACTCCTTTTGACACTGGAAGAGGTGATGTCTCCCTTTGAGCTCTCATCTTCTGGGAGCACAGCAGGAGCCTGTTTTCCCCTGCTGGAAGGCATCTGTGGGGTGACCCCAGAAATCTGGGGTTTGCCCCTGATACTGAAAGCTGTGCCCACCAGGAACAAACAGGTCTACCTGGACAGCTATAGCGGTATAAAGATTTAAAATGGGATTAAAAAATGTCTCAGAAACCTAATCCTCACATGACTGGCACTTCAAAGGCTAAGGACCATAGTGCCCTACTAGTGGCAGTCCATTTTATCTAGGCAGTTAATGGCAGTGTTTCTCTGACATCATACTGCTTAAACATTTATGACAGATGTGTTTTATTAGCCAGTGCAAGAATTTTCTTGGAGCAATTCATGCTGCTGAGGTTCCAGGGAAAAAAAATTAAGTTAATTCAGAAGTGAAAATTTTCACTTGTGAAGGTATATCTAGAAAATATTTAAGAACACACACACACACACACATACACATATATAGATGTATTTCATCATAACCCTACTGCCTAATTTGAATATACATCTTGAGAATTTCAGCTCCTAGGTGAAAGTGGCATTTTGGAGAAATATCCCACAGATAACGAAGTAGAGCAGAGTGTGAATGTCTGCACCTTTATGAGGAGAAATTAAATGACTAGCAGCTCAATACAATTGAACTGATTTTCAGGGCTAGAAGGCAGGTGATGAACTCCAGCATGTGCTGAGGTTACACCAGATAACAGCATCATTTGAAATTTTACCAGATAACCCATTTCCTGCTTCAGATTTTTTATGATGTATTTCAAATGAAGAGGAAATTCTAGGTAGTGCAGCTTCCTTGCTGTGTTATACCACTCCAGTCTGCCAGTGGCTGATTTCTGGTGCAGTTTTAGCACTGTGGATGCTGGCTCAGAGTACAATAAGCAGCACAGATCATGGTTAATGCAGATACTTCCTCTGGTTCTGCAACTGAGGCCAAATCAGAAACTGCAAATATCTCAGTATCTACCCCTTGCTTGCTGAGAAGCAGCTGCTAATGCACTGTGCAAGAAAAAGGTCCCTAAATGTGGTCCCTTAATGGTATATTCCATTTGGGGAACTTGGGTGTTTTGAGGTAAGAAGACTGATAGGAAACAAAAGTCTGCTTTGATTCTAGAGTATTTAAATTTTAGACACAAAACAAGAGATGGAGGAAAGGTCTTCCCAGGGACAGTCACTGGAGAAGTGGGACTAATATCTCCTTAAACAAAAGAGATAGAGGGACCCTGAGAGGACACAAGTTCTTAGTCGTACTAATTAGTGCACTAATGCTGGGGAAGGAAAGAGGAAGATGAACAACCCCCACCTCCCTTAGAGGGATGTGTGCTGTCCTATCTCTGCTGCAAAGAGGGTAAGCTTTCCAGTGTGTACAAACAGGGGTCAAAAAAACCCACTTGGCTCATTGACTGACCCACCAGGACAAGTTATTCCTACTCCATGTGAAACATAGTTAGCTCTGATCACAATTATTACAGTGAAGCCAAAGGATTAACCAAGGAGCTCACCAAACATGGGGTTATACAGGCACTAGGAAGCAGTCTGTCCTCTGGGCATTGGTGGAGGCAGGTAGGACTCACAGCAGATGCAAACTGAACAAGAATTCATTGTGGCAAAGGCTTTCCATGCCAAATGGACGCAGAGCTTCTGAAGGGTGGGAAAGGAGTTGCTGTGGGACAGGTGAGCAAGGCAAGAGGGAGAGGGGCAGGGTATGGAGGAGAGGAGGACCTTGAGTTGAGCAGAGATGGGTGGTAGATATACCACAAGGAGCAGGATGTGAGCAAGCAGTCAACACAGGGAGACAAAACGAAGGCAGCAAAAGTCCCTGGCAGGCTTTCTCAAGCCTGCTGGCTGCAGGGTTTCCCCAAGACCCTGAGCAGAGGAAAGACGTGCATTGCCACGCAAGTCAGAGAGGATTTAGACTCAGGAGGGGTCTTTCCCCACCAGACTGGGGCTAGAAAAAGGTCCTATTTGAGAAAAATGCAGCTGTTTTATCTCTGCTTAACATCCATCCCAGCATTGTTCATCCTTCCCTACAGTCCTTATAGTATGGACCCTGCTCATTCCACACAGCAGACAGGAAAATTCAGAGGAATGGGTTTTTCTGGGACAGTGAAAGAATTTCAGTGCTCAGCTCTCAGGAAAATCAGTAGCTAAATCCTTGAGTTCAGCTTCAAAAATCTCAGCCAGATCAGTCATTGCAGTTGTTATTCTGTATTCATATATTTTTGGCCAAGTGCATTATTTATGATCCTAAATAATGTCCCAGTTACTGTTTGTTATGACACTGAGTTAGGACTCACTGTGAATGCTAAGAAGAACCTGCAGCTATCAACCCTTTCCTGAGCAGAAATCATTGCTTGCAAGAATCAGCACAGCTCTGTCAAATTGTCAGAAGAGTTAGTTTCAGTCAATTGATTCTGCAGATGTGGAGAGCATCTGAGGCTGCTTCTCCCATTAGTGAGTCTGAAGAACCCACTGAGTATTCTAGTTTTTATGTATAATTTCTAAGAGCTACCTACTTTGCATGGTATTGTGGGGATTATTAATGTTAAAGTGTTTCATTGGTGAATTTAGAAAGCTCTAAATTTCTCCTCTGACCCCTGCAAACCCAGGTGACTTTCAAACTTGCCAGAGCAAACCTCCCCCTTACTTAGGCGATTTATAGGAATGGAACCAAAAAAGTCTGTGTTGAATGTTCCTGCTCAGAAAACTTTAAATTACTCAACTAAAACCACAAGCAGCATCAATGTTTGCACCACCAATTATTTTGAAAAGGAAATACATTTCCATTTTCATGAAGCAGAGGAAGATAAAGTGATGTTTTATGAACTTCCTCTTATGTGTCAAGCTGGCTTGGTTGATTTTTGGCTAGCACTTCATCGTGTTGGGTCTTTTCCAGGAAATGATAATTTACGAGCTTTTGAAACTCCAACTCCCCCTCTTCACTAGTCAGAAAGTATGACCTAGTTTAAGTTACAGCTTGAAGATGTGACCTAGTTTCACAGGTAGCCTGCACCCGCTGCAGTTGGTGTAAAATCTGGGATTCTTTTCTTCATGAAAAGTGAGTTGGACTGTCACCTTGAATCATTGCTCCTTTTAATCTAATCCTTTTGCTCCCCACAAAAAGTTAACAGCACTGCCTAATTTAGAAAGGTCAGTACAAAAAAAGAAATTTAGAGGTACTTGACATCCTAGATTTAGCCCCAATGACAAAAAAAGGCCTGAGGGCTCTTCTTTAGATCCCTGCAAAGATGGTCATCTGAAGGCCAGTTAAAGACCACCACTGAAGACACAGCTGGGTAGCCCCTGTGGTTGAGAAGCTGGAGCACAAAGAGTGACTTGCACTGAGGGAGGAAAACATTTCCTCACTTTTCTGATCTCTCTACTTCATGGCTGACTATCTGAGCACCTCTAAACATCGAGTAAATACCCTGTTTTACATGGAGCCTGGACTTATTTGTGGCTTGCTGTTAGCACAGCAGTTGGCCTATTTCTTCTGGGCCAGAGAGCACCTGCATGCTTTCTCTTCCCATCTCTGCCTGGATTAGGAGGAGTTGCTCAGATGGGGGCAGTTCTGACCCTGTGCAAAATAGAAAAATATGCACCCTTTAAAGCAAAGACAGACGGTGAGGGTGGGTCTTCCACATAGAAATAGTCTGGCAGCTTTTCTGGAAGCAGTTTTTCTCTTAACTGCTGTGATTCTAGCAGATCATACCACAGCTCTAGTAAAGGCATCAAAACCTTCATGAGTCTGTCCTAACTGCTGATGACCATCTGCAGAGATCTCCCATTGCTTTTCCAGACTTTTCACTGCATAAATAAGGTTCTGCCTTAAACACTGTAAATACCTGAGAGCAGTGCTCATTGTCACATCCAAACAGATGAACAAGAAAAGGAATAATAATAGAGAGAAAAGTTTGTATTATTTAATCAAGGGAGCACTGCTGTAATTAAAATGAATATACTTTAATTGAAATATATTGAAAGCTACATATGATCACATCTATCTGGCTTTGGAGTGATGAGCCAGGCTTCCAACAAACATCTCACTTCCGTAGCAGAAGAAACACCAAAACATGCAGCACTGAAATTTAGGAGTGATGCAGAATTTGAGCCTTCAGAGGCACATACTGAGTTAATTTGCCTGTTAAGAAACATTAATGCCCTACAAACACGAGTATGGGAGGGTCATGGGGATAGTTACGTGTCATCTCCTTTGCGCGTAAGTAGGAATGAGTTAGGTGAACATGGTATTGCAAGGGTTATTTGCATCACCTAAATCTAGGTCACATCATGAAATTCAAAGAAAACTTCTGAGTATTTACCAATACATTTTTGGCAAATACCACATTTCCGAGTACACTCGGAACAACTTCCGAGGAGTTGATAATATGAGAAATACCAGTATTTCGTTTAGCCTGGTCTTTTCTCACCTTAAAATTTGTGCTGTGGTGAACTTTTGGGTAAAGGTTATATAATGTGAAACAAACATATAGGAAGGGCTTTGGTCCAGCCCAAACTCAGCTGCCTGTTTCCATGGCTGAAGCAGCATGACACTCCCTGTCACCTTCAGTCCTGTTTTACTCTCCATGAGAAGCCAACCAGCATGTGCTGGTCTTGATGTTCAACCCAAACTACTGACTCCAAACAAAAGCCCACGATGAAAGATAGTTCATCGGTAACCATTGGGCAACATCAACTATAATTACTTTGAGAGGAGGAGCTGGTATTAAACCCATGGTACATTCTTGGTGTTGGTCCTTATTTTAGTGGCTCTTATAGTCTGTTATTTTTTCCTCCCTCTAATGGCCAAGAGGGAGAGGAGATCCTGCCCTGGCAGCGGGAACTTGCTCCAGCAGACTCTTTGGTAACCGGCCCATTCCCATTGTTGATTCAGACTGTCTCGTGTTGGGAGCAAACCCACATTCATATACTTTTTCTTTTTCTGTAAGAACTTAAATTACTTTTCATTGAATGTGTTTCCAGCCCATAATGGTCATAAAGGCCATCTGTGCTCCCGGGCATTTGGCTCGCAGGAGGAGCGGCGGATGCTGACTGGAGCCTCCTCTGCTGGCCGCCTTTCAGTTTCGTAAGCATCATCAATACCTGGCAAAAACAACACAAGTAGAACCAAAAAAGCCTTCTTACCACTAAGGCAGCATTTCTGCCTGGGTCTTATTTTACACACATTGCACAAGCACCTTAGACATGGAAGTGTGAGAATCTCTGGCAAGTCAGGTGTGTCATATGACTTCTTCCTCACTACATTATGGCCTCAAAACTTGGCATGGAGTAACTACAAGCCCTTGTTCCTGTTGCTCTCTGGGATGCCGACAAAAAAAGAGTCATTCTGGACATTTGGTGAGCAAATACTTTCCCGCCTCCTATTCATTTGTTATAGATGTTGTCAGAGTCATGGCATCATGCTTTTAACATAGGCACAAAAATGCCCAAACAAGTTAATAATCTTTATTCATGACAGATCTCACAAAAGGTACAAAAATAAGGTATGTCACCAATGAGAAAATATTATTCTCAAGGCTATGTTATTCTCAGTTACACATTGACTGTAGATGCTGTATTTGAAATAGATATAATAGAAGAAACATTATTTGCATTGTTGCTTTGTATTAAAACAGTTTTTACTGCACAGTGACAAATATTAAATATATATATAGAATATATTAAAATAGTGACCATCTAAAAAAGGCTTAAAAAGAAACTGTCCCATATAAAACTATTTATAATGATGTTATTGATGTCAGCATGAAAACATCCACTGATTTAAAAGTGGGAAGCTAAACCCTTTCTTACCAGTGCAATATTAACCAGGATTAATAAATCTGAATGAATTGTAACAAGCCATTTATGTATTTGGGAGGCATTTCTCACATTCAGCAAGTCTAACAGCACAGCTGGGCCAATAGAGTTCTCAATTATCTTTTTTATGTGAGCTGCTTTGTTTCACGGTCTCACACATCAGCAAAATTCTCTAAGTGTGCAGATGGCATATACCAGAGGACAAGAGCAAAATTGAGGAAATTTGTTTAGATATTTTCAAATAAATCATGGGTCATTTCTATTTGGCTCGTATTTTGGGGAAAAAAAAATGTTTTTTAAATGTAATTTTAAGCCAAACTGAAAAAATAGCCAGATAACAAAGCAAGAATAGAATAAAGTGCTACAGGAAGCAGAATGCTGGACTGCAGTCCAACACATTTGTGAGTGAGAAATACTAATCATAATACTACTTTTTATATATACACTAAGACTAATGAGGTTTAAATAAAATTATCTCTTTATGCATAGTGGTATGATAGAACTGCTAGATTTGAGAGAAAAAGCAGATTCACATAAGTAGTAATTCAATCACACATTTACAGGTGACAATAGGCAGTAAGTTCAACAGTTGCTTTCAGGAAATAGTAAACAAATTTAAAATACTTTGTGCTACCAGATTATTCTCTAATTTATTACTCTCTATTGACAGTGACAGATAAAAAAAAAATTAAAAAAATAGAAAAAAAACACGAAAAAAAATTTTTCAAGGCAGAAGCTCAGTCCAGGACCTTTGCTGCCCACACGGGTTTATTTTAGCTCTCATGCCAGCCCTGTTTGACCTGCTTGGAGAGCCCTCTCTGTCGAGCCCCGAGGCGTGCAGCACATATGCTCAGTACCATGTGATAAAAACACAACTTAGTGGGCTGCAACTTGGTAGGATCTCCTGCTTATGAGGGAAGCTGGCTTAAGCTGCAAAGCTGTCTGCCACTCTCTGCCTCGTAACTCCAGCCCTCTTCCAGTTAGCAGGACAGAAATAACCTAACTATCCATTTCCAGAACTGCAGATGTTTTCCCAGAGCAAAGATCTAGAGCCATGATGAGTGATAAAACATTAAACCAGATGGACCTTGTTTTGTTTTAGATGTGTCACTGCATGTGATATGGCACTGCAGAAAAAAAAAACCAACATTTAGTGACACTGACATTGCAAAAAAACCACAGGTGAAGGAGGGAGCTGGTCAAACTTGTATGTAACACAGAAAATTTTATATCTGGGAGATGTTTACAGAGAGAAAGAGTAGTCAATCTGCAAATGGTTGCTAACTAAAGCAGTGTCATCAGCTATTAGCTCCCAGAGGGCAGAATAAGCATGTACAGGTTACACCATTTGCTGTGCATCAGTTCCCTGGGACTCCAGCAGGGTGGAGAGCCCACGCTGGGGTCAGAGCAGGCACAGCAACAAACTGTGGACAAGTAAAGAAGGTCTGCTCCACTCGGCATTCATAGCCAACATCTGTGGTGAACTGGTTTTATCTGTGATGTTTACAGAAGTTTGTGATTGTGGCATCTGGAGTTCTTTTGCGACACAGAAAGGAAAGAAATTCCAAACAGTATATCCATCCCAAATAAGAGCAAAGAGTAGGTTAAAATCCTTCAAACTGGTGAGATATGAGGTAAAAAAATTATGTACAAGAGAGTATCTTAAGTTCCCAAAAAGTTATCTGCCATGTGAACATGTTTCAGTGCTCCAAAGTCCATCACCTGTGGTGGAGGGGACAGCGGAGGAGATCCTATGTGTGACTCTTCCCCTTAAGGAGCTGGGGTCCCCAAAGCCACACACCAGGCATCCTTACTCATGCCTGATAACACAGACAGGGACCGAGGGAGTTGGGAACCTACAGGATGAGGAAGCAGCTACACTATGAAGACATAACAGCACCTCAGTAGCCAAAGGAGGATTCTGGCATCCCCTACTGAAAGAACAACCAGGGATTTCTCATGCAGGGAATGAATCAAGATCCAGAAGGCTGGGAAAATGAATCTATCATTTTGTGACTTGCAGCAAGTAGGGAGCTGAAAGCAATTGCAGTTCCTGTTTGTCTTCTGTCACAGCCAAGCATAAATTGATTGGCATTTGGTGATGTGCAGTCTGGGGAAAATCAGTGTGACACACGAGAGCAGGCGGTAAAACGGCACATGGCTCAAGTGCTGAACAAATGGAAGGAAAATATGCCCTCCCTAAACTTCATAAAATGGATTGTGAACAGACAGCCATAAATCAAAGATACCCAACCCCCCACCTCCACCCCAACACAAATATTTCCTTGGAAAGAGAGCTAGAAGCCCCAGCACATTCAGACTTAAGGTTAAAAAAAAGCAGAAAGAAGAAAATGTGAAGTTGCCAAGAAGTTTTTGAAATCCGATACAAATAATCTCAAACTGACAGGTTTCTCAGCTTTTCATGATTGAGCTCTGCTTTGGCGTTAGTCACAAATGGAGACATTAGGCAAAGGTATGGGATCTACAGGATCAGACCCCAGCAAGCTAAAAATACATTAATAAATAGTTGGCAAAGTCTGCAGGTTGTGATCCCAAATACAGCAACCAGGAAATACTGGACAAGACACCAATATCGAGAAGGGAAAACGACAAGAAATTGCCCATGTATACGTGCAAGAGCATTTCCTGGTTTAGGTGTGATTTTTCTCCAAACACCACAGTAAAATGCTGCACACAGCCATGTATGTGAAGTTCTGCTGCAGATTAATTTTTAACAGCAGAATACAAACATGTGGTTATTGTTTGGAGCCCTCCAAAGCTGGTATATCAAACCAAAGAGCAGCACAGATTGCTTTGTGTGTCCAACCTACCAGTTCCTTATTCCCCAGCTACTTTTCTTCATTCCTATCCAGCTCAGTCCTTGCATGAAAGGTATAAAAATCTTTTTAATAAAAGCTCTTCGTCTTTTCTGTGCAAAGCCACAGCAAAGCTACCCAAAAGTTGGCCAAAAAAAGGGAATATACCTAGATCTGACCCAAGGCTGTTGCTACCACTAGGAAAAGGAGCTGTAAGTCAGGAAGAGTGGGGTGAGCAGAACACACTGGCAGCTGGAAGGAACCAGAGAAAAGGAAGTGGGATAGACAGAAAAAGAAACAGCCACTGGCTGGAGTGAGCTTGGGAAGGCGGGGGGAGGAGTACCCAGGTGCCAAAATATGCAATCATAACCCCATGTATAAAAATTAACTTAGCAAGAACATGGTAAGAGTATACAGATGTTTACACGCACACAAATACCCTGAATTGCAAATAAGCTATTTCCAAGTAAGATTTTTTTAAACTTCAATTTTCAGCAAATAATCACCCTCTATCCACAGACCAAAATAATCTTTTGAAGATTATAAAGTAAGAGCCACAGGTGCTTTTCTTGGCCTAGAGCACATCACCTTCTTCTCCAGGTAACTCAAGGTAAGTCTCACCATTAATTGATTAGTCCGCTCTTTTCATTAATTGTGTTGTGATGAAGCAATCAAATAAATAAAGCAGACACAAAAGGAGGGACCTTTCTGGGAGAAGACTTGGGTTCAGGAAGGTCAGTGGTAGAGCAGGCAGGTTTCACCATCGTGCAATACATACCCAGGTTGCCTCAAATGACAGCACTGAAGCTTTTCAATCTGTGGCTGCTCTGACATAAAAAGCATAGTCACACTGTACCTTGAGCTCTACGTGGAGCTTCCTGCTTCCTTTTGAATGCACAAAGGCTAAGAAGGGACCAGGACATGACAGGCAGAATAAAGAGTTTGAGTTCTATTTTGTACAGAGCAGAGTGAGGGCTTGGCTTCTAATTGTTACTCCCACAGCAGCCTATAAAGCCCCGTGAGCACATTATCACAACCCTCCCATCTAGTTCATCACACAACTGGACAACTTGCAGCCAGGAGATGCTAAGGAAGAAAAAACAAACCAAAAACCACCACAACCCTCAAACCATTTAGGCTTCAAAGTTGTCACACAAGGGAAATTTAAAGCCTCATACTGCACTGTGAAATTTAGATGCTTACAGCCCTCCTAATGAGAACAGGCATGCTAGGCTGAGCCTCAGGAGACCTTTTCTAAGCTCTGGTGGCTTAGGATGCACAGGCAACCAACAAGTGTGTGCTCAGGGGTTCAACAGACACTACAAGTCCTGTGACCTTCTCCAGAACACACTCACAGCCCACAGCCACTGTCATTCAGGTGACCTTTAGTGCTGCTGGCTCCCTTCCTTCGTAACACACCATCCATGGGCAGAGGATGTGCTAAGGTCAGCTACTAAGGCTAGCTTTACTTTCAAATCACTTAAACTCCCATCTCTACCTCCCCAGAGGGCAACTTAAACCTCCAGGGCAGACAGGAAATAGACATTTTTCTCCCAGCCTGCCACTGGACATGTCTACAGTGGAAAAAATGATTGAGACCTGTAGCTCCTGAAATTAAAAAAAACAAGAGCCCCAGATTCCTCTATCATTTCTGGTTTAAAACTGACAACTGTTTGATGTGAAACATAAATGGGAAGTCTCCATTTTTAGCTGAATTTCCAACCCCTAAAGATGTACACTGACTTGAAAGAGGTGTATGTAGATTTCAAACCAAGTCAAAACTCCGTAAAATTAATTGTAATTGTCGCAACATACTTGATTTGCACCTCAGTTTTCTTGAGTTATACCACATCCAGCCTGCACATTCTCAAATCTGAATAAAATTATCTAAGCTGCAGAAGAAATATGAGTACACATGAAAATAAAGAAATCACGAAGTTGGTTTTTTTCTTAGAAATATATTTTGTAAGAAAACAATATTAACATTAAAAAGAAATGTTTATTATATAGTATAAAATAATTGCTTGACTTCAACTCAGTTTCTTTAACAAAAAAAAAATTTTTAAAAGCCTGAGGATTTGTATGAAGCCCCCAATTCCTATAGATTTGATCCCTACTGCAATAAATAGTGGGCTTTCCCCACATCACCCATACGGCACACAGAAACTTCAAAACCCTCCCTCACTCCCTTCCCCAACAAGTTGCTGTCCCCTGTCCAGATGTGCTCTAAATATCACCTCAGTATCTGCAGCCCTCCCCTATGGCCCCTACATCCCCCCTGGGATTCCACCCACCCACCTCTTTGGCCAAGCACTACACAAGCGACAACTCTCGTGGCAGGAGTCTCCCCAGTTAATCTCTTGGCTAAAATGAACAGTGGCCAGCCACTGAAAAATAATGTATAAATGGCTGAGTTGTTCTCAGCTGTCTGTCCTCATAAAACCTGCAAGAATATCTCTTAACTCTGCCATTCATCTGCCAAAGCTGGCAGGAGGGTGCAGAGTTTTAAAAGCTACAGTGGGAGACAAGAACAAGCAATGCAATGACAGAAGCCTCACTTTTTCAGGAAACTAAGCTAAAAACGTTACTGTTCAATTGCAGAATTTAATACTTGCAGATTTTGTTGTAGGAAAATACGCCTTTTCAGTAACTATAAAAACCCCTAATACATTTCTGGGGCTTATTATGTATTAATTTTTAATATTATGTATTCATTTTCACATAATGCCAGCTTAATTACCCCCCAGGTTTGAAAGGTTCCCAGTGACCAGCATTCTGGTGTAATTACTCATGGCATTGGTGTGATTTCGCCTCCCTTAATACTGACGAGTTTAAAAGAAATCTATTAAGTTAAGAAGAACAAGATATATATTACATTTGCTAATTGCAAACAACCTCTTATAGCTGCATTTTTTCCCATTGGGATTAAAAAGTGCACCAGTTTAACATGTCTGTACATAAAAACAGTTTAAAACATTAAATATACAAACAGCAAGAGATTTTAAATATTTTGTATCAAATACTATAGGACAATATAATTTACACTTTTTTTTACACAAAACATTACACCTGAAATATAACTTTAGATATTACAGAATACAAAAATACATACTTTTTGTTTAAAAAATGTCTTTGCAGGTTCTGGCACAATGTAAGACTTTAAAGGCACGCCATATTTTGGCAATCTCTATTTGCAATTAACTGTGCAACGAAAATAACATGACCTGTAATTAAGTTTTAGAATTGCAAGGCCAGATGATCTCCCCTCTTCTTGGAATGGCCCTTTTTATCAGGTGAAAGTTGAACGGTCTAAGTGTACTCCAATCCATTTCTGCTACGGTATGAGCTCTCCAACCTTAAGCCAGCAAAGCAAAACCAGCCCCAACCCAGCATGTGAAAAGCCACATCAAATGCAGTGGGATTAGTCACACTTTCATAATCTCTGCTGTCTCAGGGTCAGAACACTCAACCCCAAGCAAAATGGAGCCCTAAATGCAAATTAGGAGCCAAGTTCTGTCCTGTCCTATGTCTGCACCAAAACGAGTAAGGGTGATCAGGGCAGAACTTGGAAACAGAAGCTCAGTTACATTAGTTGTTTTGATTTCAACTACACCAATGCAAAAGGCACAGTGACTTTAGTGAGGCCAGTGGAAACAAATGAAGTAAAACTGCTTTAAGACTAAATTAGGAGAACTGTATAATTTTGCCCTTCCGTATACTTGCCTGACTCCTGCTGGAGTCTGCATGGGACAAAAACGTGTCTTTAGAGATATATGGCTTATACAGATGTATCTGGGTTGCAGAAGATTTTCAGTTCTTCAAGTTGCTTCTGAACAATTAAAAACTCAAACAATTTTCAGCATACTAAAGAAAGATTCAATCTAAATCTCTAACTTTAAATGCTCCGAAGTAAGTTGCTTCTTGCGAAGAATCCAGTAGCAATGGGTTTGATACCTGGATACTTATCATTTCACCGGATTTTAATTTAAAAAACCCTCCTACATTTACAGAATAAAAATGAAATTCTGAATTCCCTGACCAGTATTTGGTGCTTCCTCCCTTCATCAACACATCAAAGCGCCTTATTTTAAGGTTTGTCTTAATCACATACACCATCAGCTGAAGCCCTCTTTTAGTCAAGTTTCCTGAAGTTTCATGATGTCTAAAACAAATATTGGCATAAACGTAGTAAAAGCCATCTTGATTAACAATCAATTTTCCATCATTGAATGTCATATTTGATAAGTTTGCCTGGCCTTTGTCATGATGCCAGGATGTGAGGTTCACCTTCCGAGTTCCTGGAGTTAAAAAAAAAAAAAAAAAGAATTATTTATAAACATTTGACAAACCCCAACATTTAGAAAACAACCTCTATGCTTTCAGAATCAATACCAACTTGATTTCTGTAGGCTAAAGTGAATACTAAACAATTATGATACAAAATTCCTAAGAAATTTCCTTTTTTCATCATACACTCCCATATTTTGCTCGCTATTTATAACTGTGCCCTCCCAGCAGAACAACTGCTGGACTGTGCTACAAAACAGCTGCATAGCCTATAGTTTGATTATGCTAAGCAATCATGCAACAAGCTCTGCATAGACATTGCACTCCACCTAAAACTTTATTCAAGTTACAAACAGTTGAGAGGAACTTGAAAAACTCGTTATTGGTCTTTAACCGGCAAGTGGCAGCAAGGAATAACCGAAATTCTGAAAAAAAGCTGAACTGACAATTCCCAAAAGAGAAAGCTTATGAAACATTCCATATTTTATGTCCTTATGACTGTAGTGGTAGAAAGGTAAACATCTTTCCATTTGACAACATCAAAAAAAAGGGGAAAAGTCAGTACAACAGAGCATCTTCAGTACTACACACTGAGTTGCCCAGACTTTATGTAGCACTTCGTTTATGACATAACAAACTTCCTCATAGTCACAGGCCACTAACATTTTATTATTCAGTGTAATACCCAGGGCATAACACAACAGATGAGAGGTGGCCAACTTGTCCACCTAACCACTAGCAATTTTCAGCACACAAGACTGTCTCCACTTGCTCCCTCTCACAGCAGTGGGTTCACGCAGGTACCAGAGGACTTTACACCTCAGCCTCCCAGTGCATCTAAATGCCTGCTTGAAATATTCAGTACCTTATTCTCCCAGCATTGAACCAAAACAGTCCCATCCTTAGCAAACTTTCCATGGCACACAGCAGGGCACAGTGCCCTCTCCTCCAAGTGTGTACTGAGGCCTGCCCCAAGACCACCAGTGCTCAAGAGCATGCTGGGGAAGAGCCCCAGGTATATTTGATTAGTTCAAAAGATGCCTCTTGCATTTGTCTGTGCAGAAAGGGAGGGGAAGTAGGAACAGGGAAATTTGAGAGAGATGAGTCTTCCCTAACTGCCAAGGGCCAGCAACTTTTCCATGTGAGAGGAATACTTCAGCCCTGAACAAAAACCTTCTGGTGTTCTTCCAAGACTTAAGGAAAGCACTGATTGTCAAAGGTAGATAACAAGTAGCTGCCCCACTATGGCTCTTGTGCAGCCAGGTAGAAATTATGACAGCAAAATCCTATGGAGAAGCCATCTTCTGTGGGGCACCTCAAAAAAACCACCTAAAACCCATCAATTAACTGGAAGAAACACCAAGATCTTAAGTCTCCTAGCCTGCAAATATTCACCTGCAAGATATGCTGAGTTAGAGGTACCAGAGTGCACTTCTGAAGGACTGGGAACAGCTGAGGAAGTTGTAGAACTTTGTGTGCACAGCATTAAGCCTGGGAGAAATACTGCCCCATGGAGGCTAGGCTACCTTCAAGATGAGGAGGACAGGCAAGAAATCACTGCCTGGATCAGAGGAGAGGCACATTTGATACAGGACAGGAATGCACACCCATGATGGAATAGAAAGCGCATGCCATGACTGCCTGGTGGCACACTGGGTAGTTGCTAGGCAGATTTTATTCACCTGACAAGTAAACTTTTTAGTTGCCAGTCAAGCTGCAGTTTTGATGAAATCCTTAAGTTGGAAGATTTTCTGCTGAAGAAGGGAAAAGAGAGCAAACAGGTGCCACAGTGGCTTGTAACCGAGAAAGGGGCTGTGGGTGAACTTTGTTCACACTATTTGGATGTTCAGGGGAACAGGCCAAGAGATGATGGGAGACAACCCTCTCTATTTCAAGCAAAGGATTTGTACAGGGAATTTCTCAAAGTCCCTTCCAAGAAGAATTATAATGATTGTGTGGCAGACAGGCGTTTTGCCACAATTCAGAGCTCCAGAAGTGGCGTGCCACAGCCAGCAGCACAGCACAAAGATGCTCTGGTAGGAGTTATGCCACACAAACTGCAGTGGAAGGAGTGAGCAGGTTCTCTGCACTTCTGGTGGTGATACACCCAGATTTGGAGACATCAAAACAATCAGTACCCTGAAACACAGGAAGTAAAGAAAACTGGAGCATAAAAGTGCCGGATCTGCCGTCCATGTATCAGAAACTCTGACACATAACCCAAGCCATGGGGCAGTCAGAAGTGCTGCAATACAGTATCTTCTGTGAAATAATTTACTTTGGAACCATGAAAAAAAACAGCACAAGCTAAGTCCTGTTGACAGAGAAGGAAGTGGCTGGGAGATAATGAGTAAAATAGCCTTCCAGAAAGGACAAAAAGCATTATTTAAAAATTCGAGATAATACCCACTCTTTCTCAAAACTGAAGATAAATAAAAACAATGTCTTGTTTATTTGTGAGCTTGAACTAAGACTAATACAAATGAGTTAAATAAAATTAATTACCAAGAAGAAAGATAATGCAAGGGGAACAGAGGAAAAAGGAGCCCTGTTTTGATAATTTATTTGCATCCTAGTAGCTTTCAGGTATAAATAAAGCCTGAAAAAAGGAACAAAGTGCTATTTGCTCTGAAAAGCATTTTGGAGGCAAAGGGCAGCTAAGTTGAACCTGGAGCTGTAAATATCTCAGAATACAACAGCATTTCCTTAGACAGCTAAAGGTATCAATTCACACCCCAAATGATATATTTAACATTGATATTTATTTTTGTTTGTGATTTTCCCTGTTAAACTGTGACTAATTTCTGTAATCAACTTATAAACCAAAATTCACTGTTTTCATTTAAAACCTAGGTAGCATTTATAGTGAGCTCTGGTAAAAACCAACCAGCAAGCATCCAGCTCTAACCTAAGGCAGCAAACTTAAAAAATACACACAGCAAGCCAAACCACTACAGCTTCTGTGCCAAATGGTGGGTGGGGACACCAAGATCTGGGAAGGGTTATTTTCCCCCCTCCTTTGCACTATCCATCCCCCCAGCTCCAAAAGTCCACTTGAAGCTTGACATTACTGTGAACCAGCTCAAAGCAAAATGTTCTCTCACAGACACTGCTCAGTGCCCCCTCATGAAGGATTTTCAGTAGAAAACTACTTAAAATCCTGTTTGACAGTGATGAAGACTTTTTTTTTTTCTGGCACTGATTATTCTGGGTCAGAGTGAAGACAGCAGAGAACCTTAAAATACAGAGAACAGATCTTTCCACTCAGGGATTGCAGAAAACAATTTAGATGGATTTCAGACATGGAGGGTAAAGAATCGGGGGAAGAAAATAGAAATTGCCATTTGCAGCCAGAGAGAACAAGATGGGAGAGGAAAAACTCCTGGTGACCCCTCAGGCAAAGTTTTCTTTCTTTATGCCTGTCACTAACCTCTATGCTATCCAGCCAAGTGGGTACTGCCTCATGTCAGTGAGCATGATATTAAAGTGCCTCGCAACCAGCAGGTTCAGGGTGCCAGCTATCCCTAAGGAAGCAGCCCCTCACTGCTGGAATGCCTACAAGGGCTGCAGAAGCTGTGCTCATGATTAACATCCTGGCAGTGCTCTTCCAAAAGAGGCAAAAGCCAGATCAGAAGAGAAATATATGCCCAACTCATCACACTGGATCTTGCAGAGTTGATCTGCAGCAAAAAAGAACAATGTCTCCCTGACAATTGCCCAGAGATGGGCTGGGTCACACCCTTGAAGGTTAATGCAGCAATGCACGACAGTAAAAA
This sequence comes from Erpornis zantholeuca, assembly GCA_013400515.1. Lineage (NCBI taxonomy): Eukaryota > Metazoa > Chordata > Aves > Passeriformes > Timaliidae > Erpornis > Erpornis zantholeuca. The sequence goes on along the minus strand of VZTN01036631.1, from coordinate 105,564 downwards.
TTATTAACTGTGGTAAATTAAGAGTTGTAAAATTACAGTTTACAGCAACATCCAGGTAAGCAGCAAATAAATGCCATGCAGAAAAAAGTGGATTTCACAGACTGTGACACTGACACACACTCCACTTCTGCAGATAAGTGATCTGTCTCTAGGATTAGCAAATTAATTAAAACCTTCCAAAGATAAAATGCTAAGACAAGTTTACTGATACTAAATCCTCTACTATTGACCTATTGTAGAAGCAGGTCAAAGCCAAAATCAGAATAAATAGAAGCTTGTCAGGAGGCATTTGAGCTAACAAGAAAGCTTGTGGAAGTTCTGACTGCCATCTGACAAGCTGCTTAAGCTCTCTGCTATAAAGCTCTGGATTGTGGCAATGCCAATGCACTTGAAAAAATCCTACCCCTCCAGGCAAGAAGCTGCACAGAAGTCCTTTGTCTTTAAATAGAGCAAGAGCAAGGTATTACTAGGCAGGCTGCTAAAATCTCAGATTTCAAGTGTCAACACACAATTCCCCTTTGCTTTGGTTACGTAAGACAGAAAAACATAGCTCATTAACAATTAGTTCAGCACTGCAGAATGTATAAATCTTCAGAGAAAGAAGACAGTGGTGACCAATGCACCCCTTCTTGAGATCCTCTACCTAACAGATTCAGAAAAAATCTCACGTTTACCTCTACCACACCAACTGTTGCAGTGAGAACACAGCAAAAAATCTCAACTGACAGTGCCCCAGGGCAAAAAATAAAACTGTTCTAACATTATATTAACATTTTAGGAATGAATCTTTTCCTCTGGAGAGTGTTCCGAGGCAGACTCCTGTCTTGTTCCCTGATACTGTACTAGCAAGGATATTCCCAAAGCCATCTGAATACTGGTGTGTAGAGAGTAAGAGCTCTGGCAAGATAAAATAATGCCATCCTCTTACCACAGGGGCAGATAAAAGCCATAAGAACAATTTTTTTCCCCTACTCAGTAGCTTGGCCAACCTTTGGGCTGGTACATGCATGTGTGTATGTATGCATCCTCATGGCTGGTGTCCAGCAGAGTGAAGATCTCCTAATGGGCCCTACAGGCCAAAGGAAAATATAGAAGTTCAGAGGAAAGCATTCAGTGCAGATCTTCCTTCCTCACCTGAAGACAGCACAGAGGGGCAGGCCATGCTCCTCAAGAGGCTGATCATGAAAAGTGGTAATTTGAAATGGAGGCCATTCAGCTTGAGACTGATACAAGGGAAACCATCCTCCTTTTAGAACTACCCCTGCTGCCTCTGAAACCATTTATTGCATCCAGTCTATTCTTACTATCAAAAGCCATTTCTGAAATCCCAGTCTGCTGCTGTTTTGCTGAACTATTTTCATATACTTCACTGCTCAATACATTTACATTCATATTGGAAGTATTCACTTAAAAACTGAACTTACCAGATGGAATATTCTTATCATCAATAATGAGATGGGCAAATGGCTGCTTCTCAGGTTTGTTCCTCTTGTACAGTTCAAGTCCTAATGCCTCCATTGCAGCTAGAGATAAAAGAATTGCATTATCCCAAAAAGACAAGTTTAGTGGAGCGAAAGTATTTCTTATTCATAAACCAGTACCTACCTTTTTCTGGTCTTGGCAGCGTTCTTCCCATGGCACGCTGGACTTCCTAAAATGAGAAGGAGACACTGCTTTGATGTTGTCTTGGTTCTGTAATAATGTTTAGTTTGCACACTTACCATACTCTATGCATGTATCTGAGGACACTGTTCCACCTGCAGCACATTCTGGGATATGCATCATGTAAATATGACAATGTATGTAACAGGCACACACAATCAAATTACTTCTAGTGATTTGGTAATTCTAATAAAGGTGGATAGAAATGACAATATGTATGATCATTGCATTATTTACTGAAGTAGTGGTGACAGGACATTTATAAACTTTCCTACTTACTGTACTTGGAATAGTTCTCTAAATATCCTGGAACAATGAGTGATAAAAAGGCATCTCATCAAACAATGGAATTTATGAACTGATTTAATTACTTGGAATCTAAAGGCAAAGAAAGAGGCAGTTCTATACAGGAACTAGCGTGTAATCACTCTAAAAACTAAGGATACCTAAACTCTGAGTTTCGTTTGTGATGAGGTAAACGCCTCACGCTTGGCCCCAACAAGGAAGGCTACAAGGCTTTATGGTCAAGGCTCACTTCTACCAAGGTACGCAGGAAGTGAAGGATTAAAGCATCTTCCCCATCCATACTGGACCAAGCAGACTGGGTGCCAGACCTGGGAAGTATGTAATTCTTCAAAGCCACAGATAAATTTTAACATGAACGAAACCAATGCTATCCAAACTCAAGAACAGCACAAAATGCAGGCATCAGGCACCACAAAACGCTTTGCTTTTAATCATTCACACCTGTATTCCTCTTGAGAAAAAAATACAAACAGATTTCAAAAATCTAAGCAGCCTGTTCTCATTACAAGCCTGGACTGAGTCTTAGTATTACGCTCAATCCTCAGTTCTGTCTCCTTTTTCCCCCATGACTCTCCACCTGTTTTCTAAAAAAACAGGGGTAATATGTTTGTTACTCAGAATACCTCACACCAAGGTATCAAGGAGATGTTTAGTAAAAGAAACATTCTGCTGAAGATAGCAAGTCATGTCCTCTTTGAAACCTAAGAGTGGTGCTTTGTTTCATCTTTATGCCACACACACCTCTTTTGCTTTATTCAATGCACGTATATGAAGTAAGTCTCAGATTTGGTCAGATCAGCAAAGTCCCATTTGTGCTCTCAATCACTGGAGTGTTTCAGAATTTGAAATCCTGCTCTGAAAACACCTGAAGTCCTGCTTTTATGTAGTTTTGCAACCACAGTGAAACATGTAGTGCCTTGTCTGGTGCATTTATTACTCTCACTTTCCCCTTTCAGTAGGTGTTTAAATGTTAAACCAAAATGAAAAGCCACTGCAGTATGGAAGTTGTAGTATGACTATCAAAGCATAATACTTCAGCTGAGATATGCTGATTTCATAGATAAAAATCATGAAGATGCTTTTTTTGCTGTAGAGACGAGAAGAAAAGCAGAAGAATCACAACTTCAAAACCAGCAAAACTCCCATTCACTTCCCACATTTACATTCGCTTTGCTGCTGATATTTCTACTTCAATGTCAGTTCTAGGAGCATGAAAATGAACTTCAATTCTAGGATCTGCACGTCAACATCAGCCACTAGCCACACTTGAGTACGAAACAGGAAGATGATGAGAAATTGCAAGTACTAGGTATTGTGAAAAATGGCAAAAGCCTCTGAAGAGAACTGGACATAAGGTAAGAAGAGCCTGCAGATGGACCACACTCTCAGAGACTATTGCAGCACACCTATCCCAACCCTTTTTTCCCTTGTTTTCTTGCTTTCTTAGAGGAAACTTCTCAGACATGGAGTTTGTTTTAATATCCTTTCCTTCAGGAGTATGCAATAATGTAGGCCTGGAAAGCCTACAGAGAAGATCCAAAAAGAACCATGTTTATTTTAATTTCCTACAATCTAAATTTGGTACTGAAAAAAAAAATCCCATGGTTGTGAACTGCTCAGCCCTTGAAATCCCTGAACTGGTTGACTGCTATTCTACTTCTAACTTACATTTTTCTTAGGAGCATTGAGTTCTGCTCGTGCACATTTCCAAAGATGCTCTAGCTTCAACAGCTGAATACCTGATCTTCTGAGACCCAGCAGCCTGACTCAGCTCATCTTCCACACAGAAGGGCTCTGGTCCTTATGAAAATCAGTCTGAGCTGCTCTCCTAACTGTGGTGGTGCTGTTAATCAGCAGTGTCACCACTCAGTAAGAGGACAACTACCCAGGAAGACTTGGGTCCACAACTCTCCTTGACTGGAGCTCATGATCAGCTCAGCTGGTTAGATCAGGGCACTAGTAACACCAAGACTGTGGGTTTGAGTCAATCGTTCACTGACTCTTCTGTGAGCTTGTCACTGGATCAGAAGTGGCTAGATTGTGGCCAGTAAACAAAATCCTCCATCAGTTCTCTAAGCTCTGGACTAGTGTCAAGTTCTTTACTTGATCCTGACCAGCCTCATGAAATTTTGATATTCTTTCTGTTATGTTGCTCCAGCTTCCAAAAGGAAGATGAAACACATTAACTAGTCCCTACAAAACAGATATGGAGTTGTAGGTTTCCTCCTGAGGAATAAGTAGTTAGACACTTCTTGATTTTCTTTTTTACTTGCTGTTCATACAGTTCCAAGGTGCTGATATACAACCTACCCTAGAAAAGCATTTAACCATGTATTTGCTTCTGACCCTGAAAGATATTTTTCAGTGGATGTCTGAAGGTAGCCTCTTAATGGGATTATAAAATCCCTGGGGTATTCTTACTGCAAGGAATTAAGAGCTGTTATTTCTCAAATCTCCAAAGTATCAATCGCATTTTTTAGCTCCTGAATGTTATTAGGTGTCTCATACTTACAATGTAGAGGCTCATTAAGGAGGCAGAAACAGCTCAACAGAACTCGTGACTAAGACACTGCTATAAAGGCATGAAAACTGCTGACAAAACACTACCAGTGACTTCTCTTAAGACTGCCATCCACAGAACCGTGTGTGATTCCAAGCTGTTCAGTTATTTTTAGCAGAACTGTACACAAAAATCACACCACCCTTAATCTTATGACAAGCTGCACTTGTACACCTTTGTCATTTGCTCACTGCCCACCAAGTCAACTCTGCTGGCCTGCTTCCCACATTCCAGCCTCCTCCATACACTCAATGTTTAAACAATGGACAAGGAATTAGTCACAAAAATGAAAGCCATGTTTTCCCTTCATGTAAAAAAAATATGAGGCCACTAAGAAGCTCCAAAACTTTCCCATTTTAAAGCTAAAAATCATGCTTTAAGTGCCTGGAAATTTGGGAAATGCTCTCTACCTCATCCACAGCAGGCTGCAAAAATAACTCTTGCTCTTGAAGTTATGTTCAATGCTGAGGATGCAGAGACAAGGCTACACCTGACCACATGACATTTGTGAAAGGTTTTTAGTCTCCTCTAGCTTTTATCTAAATATCTCAGTATCTACTTTGAGCAGTTCTAAGTAACCTGAGACCATTGAGAACTCCTGGACAGTCATTTATTGCTTCAGATGTGGTGTTAAAGCTTCTTTATGCACTTGATTCTTTTATTACCAAGTGCTTTAAGTACAGCTGATACCAGGAAGAAGTATCTGATTCTCTTGCCGGAAATTCAGCAATTTGAAGAGTGCTAATCAGGAAGGAAGTGAAATAGAAAGTACATGAACCAATATTCAGCAGACTAGTTTAGAGACCAGCAATACAACCTCTCTCCAAATGAGTAGTCTATTGCTTGCAGGAAAAAAAAAAAAAGCATGTACGATTGTGGGATGGAAACCTACAAAATTGTAGCTGAAATTTTACCAACTTACAACAATCACTTGTGAAACCTTTATTTGGTCCATAACTATGTGCTCTTTAAATGTCTGCTAAGTATATAGATCTCTTTATAAATGCTGCCCTGGAGGTCTAGCAGAGCACTCCGTTGCCATGTGGGAGAATAGCTTACGCCTCAACTCCACAAGCAGCTAGAAGCTAGGAGCATTGCCAAGAAAACTTACTTATGGATTGACCCAAGATATGTTTGTAGTCCTTTCTACTTCAGGCTCATAACAGGCTTCATAAGGACTGTGGTCAGAGCATCTGGACTGCCAAAAGCTTTTTAGGGTTACATGGAAAAAAATTAAGCAAACAGACTGGCTAGGAAAGTATATTATTTGTCTGCTTGAAAGTTTATATGCAATATTGAAAATATGCTCTCTACTTAGTCAGCTGCTCCTTAAGAAGAATTTTTATACTGGAATATGTTAAGGAATCAATCCTTACACTTTGATTAAAATAAAAAAAAAACTTTTTTTTTTTTTCAGGAGACAAGTATTTCTAGACTGGACCTTGCAGCCCTACTACACTGGTTTTCATAAGAGCACTTTCATTTTCAACATCAATCCCTGCTTTACATTTAAGCACTCTGTCTACAGGTGTGCACAGAAAACCGATGAGAACTGGTGCAGGAAGCTAGAAGCTGTAACCAGACGATAAACCTGAGTAAAAGAAATTTGTCTGTTTTCATTTCCTGAACAGCTCGAATTGCAAAAGACAATATATTGAAAAATCACAAAACATAAATGGTATTTTGAAGGGTTCCACTTTAGCCACTTAGCAAGCTGGCAGTTCAAATAAGGACACTGGTTCTTAAAACACATATAAGTTAGATTATTTAGATTCTCCTTAAGGAATGTAAAGAAAGCACAGGCAACAGGGAACCTCCTTCAAGCCCTATCAGCTGGATACCCCCACACAAAGGAGTAACACAACTGCAAGTTAAGCTGCATCTCTGCCCTTCATTCTTGCAGGGCCAACAAAAGGCCAAACTTGCAGACAATGATAAAGTATAATTCTGCCTTGACACTCTTACTTCCATTTCTCTGATGGAGGAACGTACTGAAAAGATGCAAAAAGCCTCAGGTCATCGCTTTCTATCTATTTTTTTCTCTGTCATTGGTTTAAGATGACAAAGTATCCAGACCACGGGTGCAGCTGCTTAATAAACTCCACTGCATCCAAAGGAAGTTCAGAGTCTAATTACTTTGGCAAGGGAAATTTTATTGTTCTCAAACTAATGGTCATCAGTCAGAAAAGTTATCCCTACTTACTACTTATCCTGGCCACTGACATTTCAGCATTTAACCTCCATCCAGACTGGCAGGATACAAAGCCTCAGCTAAAGCCAGCGCCTTTGCTGAGTAGCCAGCAGCAAATGACCAGAACACAGGGCTCCCCACTGACTTACTGTAACAAGCTCCTTCCTCTGTCACGGGCATCAGTGAATGAGCAGCCCAGCACTCAGCACATATGTAGGTGCAGCATGAGAGGCTCTATAAAATGCAGGAGGGAAGAACTAATCCTACAGACATAACCCTTTATTTTCCCCTCAAGCTCTTGAAGGAGGTGGCTAGCAAAAGGGACAAGACATGAACTCCTATATTTCTCTGTGTTTTGTTCACAAAAATATCTGTCCCTCAGAGCTCCCTGTTAAAAGCAAACATCACATTAGCACAATGCAAATGCTGTAAATTTAACTCAAGTACAGTTCAAGCTAAAGCATGTGTGAGTTCAGCTCAAATCTAACGTAATACCCTTAATGAAAAGCTGCCAGTCCTACGCAGATGTGAGGCAGTAAAGTTGTAATGGGCCTGATAAGCCAGGAAAACCAAATACCATAGCAGACATGCATCTGTTACACAGCCCATAATTAGCACTAAACACTATCATGAACACAAAAAGAGATCAAAGGCAGTAACTGCAGTAAAAGGGGAGTGTGGGATCTTTCCAGCTTGCCTAGACTTCTTCATTAGGGCTGACTACTTTTGTCATTTCTGTTTGGGAACAAGCTGTCATTCTCAATTCCTGGGCAAAGACCACCCAGTTATTATGTTATGGCAAAGCAGGTCTTCTGCCAGTGTAAAAATGGTCTACACAGAACTGGCAAGGAGAGCAAAACCAAAACAGGTACTGTCCCTCATTTCGGGCTGCAGACAGAGTAAGGAACAAGAGCAAATGAGAGCAAATTATATCTCCTTTCAGGCAATATTTTGCTTTCTGATGATCTTGACTTAAGAGAGTCTTGTCTGGAAGATTCCTTTAAAAAGCGTGGGGAACTGATACTTGTTATGAGCAACCAAAGTGCTGGAAAACCTACACAAATATTAGCATAAATGACTACCATTCACAGGCCCATCCAAATGTCAGGATGGCTAATCACCTAACTTCGATCTGTTTTCTTAGTACAACTTCAAGTCTTCCTTTCTTAAAAAAAAATTAAATAAATAAATTTGCTTGAATTTGTTAGTGACTACCAGGTTCATGAGCAAATACAATACAATCCTGGATGAAACTTCAGGTGTTATTCAAGAAAATAATTTACAGAACTCACCTCTGAATAGAGATTTTGGAAAAGTTGTTTTAAGTTCAACGGGACCCTGAAATAAAGGAACACAGCCACTTACCCTCTGCACAGCTCTTTGAAGAGCCTGTTTCACACTTCTACAGGATTCTGGCATTAACTTCGCTTCTTGACTTTCAAAGGACACATCATGCAAATCCGTACTTTCTTGGTGTCCAAAAAGTGTTCTGACACAGTGTGCATGTTCTTTTGAAATTCTAGTAGGGTCCATCTGAAACAAAAACATAAGCACAACCACAGTTCTAAGTGTTGAAGACACTTTTCAACCATCTAAAAGTTTGGTCCCTGGCTAATTTTATTATCTAAATTTTCATTGTAAACAATGTGGAGAGAAAAAGTTCCTAACATCAGGGTTTACTTCATCCAGCAAACATGTGAGATAGGAGAATGAATTGTCTTCTGGTGCTGCCTATTTCATTAGCTTAGACTAGATATGTGACTTTCTAAAGTTAAAGACAAATCCCATTCTTATGGTAAAGTCAATAATCTTCAATTCCATTTTTCAACCACTCACAGCAGTATCACAGTTATTTTAGCAGGAAACATACACAGCTATCCTACCTCGAAAAGCTATTGTTTGTAAGATGACACACAAATGCCAAACAGAGAAACTTGGGGAAAGTATGTATGTGTGTGTATAGCACATAAGAGAAACAGAAGTTAACTCTGAAACTATTTAACCACTGAAATTATACCACTGAAGCTGTCAGTCAGCTATCACTGAAACTGTTTTGTGGATGTGCTCATCGTGGATAGTTTATTTTCTTTACAGTGGCTCGTAGGGGGCTGTGTTTTGGATTTGTGACCCAAACAGTGTTGACAGCACAGGGATGTGTTTGTTACAGCTGAGCAGTGCTGACACTGAGTCAGGGCCTTTTCTGCCTCTCAGCCCACCAGAGACAGGGCTGGGGGTGTGCAAGGAGCTGGGAGGGGACACAGCCTGGACAGTTGACAGAACTGGCCAAAGGGGTATCCCTCCAGATCATACAGCATCATGCTCAGTATATAAAGGTGGGGGAAGAAGAAGGAAAGGGGGAACATCTGGAATGATGGCCTTCATCTTCCCAAGTCACTGTATGTGTGATGGAGCCCTGCTTCTGTGGGATGGCTGAACACCTGCCTGCCCATGGGAAGTGGTGAATGAATTCTATGTTCTGCTTCACTTTTGTGTGCAGCTTTTTCTTTCCCGTTTAAACTTTCTTTATCTCAACCCATGAGTTCTCACTTTTACTCTTCTAATTCTCTCGCGAATCCCACCAGGGAGTGAGCAGCTGTGTGGGACTTAGTTGCTGGCTGGTATTGCCACGACAGTGGCAAGAGATACTGCTGTGTGAAAGAGTCACCAAGAGAGCAAAAGTCAAAGACCAAAAGATGGCTAAACTGCACCTCAAAACACCTCTACTTCATTGGGCAAAGAATGGCAAGTTTAGAGTATCTGCAAGACATTTTTTAGCGATCAGTCTTTGTGACTGAATCAAGTATATTTTTAAATCCTGCATTCTATCACTTAGATAAACTGGAAGATATTCCAAGGATTAGGATTGTACCTTGACAGAGTTTTATTGCACAAAAACTATTTAAACCATTTCACCCTTTTTTCACATACTCCAAATCCTTTACACTGAAGAGATTAACGACTGTCTTCCAGAGATTGCCTAGAACTCTCAGAAATTGTTCACAACTTGCATTTATTCTGCTTTTACTTCAGGCTCAAAGAAGGGTTTATGTAACCAAACTCTTGCCTATATCCTCTCTAACTGTATCACTTGGTCTATTAAAGAACACTTACTTCTATCTTTCTGATTAGGTGGAAGAAGCAATTTTACCTAAAAATTACAAAAGGTTATTTGTAATTGCAATGCAGGAATACCAAGACATTGTGGACAATGCCCAGTGTTCCTTTAACACAGCGTTGAACAAAACAGCACATCAAAAGGAAGTTTTTCACCTTACAAAACAGCCAGGGTGAATCAAACATGTCACACAATTTGTTCACAGGAACATAAATTCAACTCTCTAGCCTCACCAAAAAGAAATTAGCTAACTTAAAAGGGTAAGGTTAGGATTACAGAGCTGAATTAAAGTCTACACCAGCCAGGCTGCCACTCAACACTCATACACCGCAGAAAGACATTTGTTGCAGAGACAGCAGCACCAAATGCTGCCTCTTCCATCACCATCCTTTGGCTCAAGTCTCCAGATGGGCAGCTCTTTGCCCGATTCATTCAGACCAGTGTCAGACCCTGTAGCCTGTTTTAGCTGTCTCAGTCCTCCCTGCAGATTTGGAATGAAACAGGTCATAAAAGGTTCACCAGAAAATAAGAAGATGCCACAGCTTTGAGCAGAGGCATAGCAATGAGTTACAGAATGGCACAGAGGCAGTAATATCTTCCTGTGATGGCCTGACACAGCTGAATCCCAAAGAAAATCTATGTATAGCCATTGCAGCTCTATAAATTAAGTGCTAGGAACCTACTCTAATGCCTTCTGAAGTCAGCTAGTGCAGTGCAGCTTCATTAACTGCATAAGGAGATCTAAACCAGCACCTCTCTGCTCTCACCCCCTTCACCACAGAACTTAATCCCTGGATTGCAGTCTCCTCTTCTAAACCAGTAACAAGGGAGGAATTTCTGCTGGCCTAATTTCCTTTAAGATTTGTGCCCCAAAACCAAGTTATGAGGCAAGCATTGGAGCCAGTACAGGGATAGGCATGAGAATGAAATAGCAGGAAGGCAGCACTACCTTTAACCCACTGCAAAACTGCATTCTAAAAGCATCTCTCACACTATGTTCCACTTGTATTCAGAACTCAGAAAATCAACTGTAAACTAAAATAATAATAATAAAAAAAGAAGCACAAAATGTTTAGCAACAGCTGCTAAAAGGTAGTTTGACTTGGGTTGGAAGGTGCCTTTGGAAGTCTCTAGTCCAGGCCCCTGCTTAAAGCAGAGACAACTTGTAACTTAGGTCAGGTGGGTTATGGCCTTATCTAGACAAGCTCTGGGGAATGTCCATCAATGAAGACTTTCAGCCTCTCTGGACAAACTGTCCTAAAACTTCACCACTTCTAGTGTGTAAAAAACCTTGGTTTTTATATCCAGCTACAGTTCTCCTTGCTGCAATTTATGACTGTGCCTCTTGGTTTTGCTGCACACTTCTGAGGAGCCTGACTGTCTTTAGGTATCTAAAAACAGTGATTAGACTTCTCTTAGTCTGTTCTTTGTCAAAGAATCCAGTTTTCCATTCTTTTATACATTGTGTTTCCCATCTGTCACAGCGGTTTTCTGCTGGACACCCTCCAGTTTGTTGATACACTTCTGGTACAGAGGAACCCGAAACAGGACCCATTATTTCAAATGTATCCTCTCACGCTGGGATCATTAGAGACCTGATGGAATTGATGTCTCTTAACTGGATCTGGATATCTGAGTCTTCCCCCCTCTACACAAATCACAGGATAGCACATGGAAAGCTACAGCAAGTAACTGCCAAAAAATACTCGTTTTTATCAGTAATTCTACTAGTCAGAGACTAATATCCCAATTTTGGATCTATTAAAACACATCTTCTGAGTAACAGGCAAGAAAACGAGGTTTTACAGCACAAAGATCATGAAATTTGTAAAGGCTGGAATGTCCAGAATGACAAATCATGCCAGCAGACTCCCAGCTATCGCCCACCAGCAATCAATTAAATGTGTCACACAATACTGTGCCACAACAGTAACCGCAGATTGCACAGAATCACTTGCTCAGATTATAGTTTATCTGCTCAAGGCTTCAGAGAGAAAAACAGCATCTCTGCACCTACAGGTGAAAGACTGAAGGCTTAATGGAAACACTGCAGCTGATGGCATCAGCAACTTGAAGCCAACCCTGATAAAAACTGCAAGTCTCCAGAGATTTACTGTTTGATAAGGGGAGACTCTGATTTTCGGACTAGCTAACCTACCCGTTGCCCTCACCTTTTTCAAAGAATACCTTCAAGAATAGTCTTCACCACATCTAACTATGAAAATCAGCTCACTTGCCTGAAATGACATTCTGAGAAATCCTGCATCTTACGCCTTTACAAAGAACACGCACTGAACTGCCATGGCTGTGAAAAACACTACCAAGCACTGAGATCAAAACTGTGGGGAAGCAGTGATGCACAGAAAAACTTCCAAGGGCCTGTTTTGAGAAGAACTTCTAAAGAACAAGAAAATTACGATGAAATACCAGAAGGAGCGTGCTAACTTGCAGCACAGGGTACCTTCAGCAAAAAGTCCTAAAGATTCAGTATCTGGAAGAAACCAAGATGCAAAAAAAAAAAACCCAGAGAAAGCTGTATAAAGTATGAAGTAACCTAAATATTCTAGAGGAATTAAACTAAACAGAGGAGTGCCTAGCTTATTTTTAATATCCATTTTGCCTGACCTTGAAATCAGATCAGACTGTTCAGTGCCCCCTAGATTTTCAGCATCTCTCATCATTCTAGTTGCATTTCTGGATTCTTTTCAGCCAATTCAGGGCAGCCAAAATGAACTCCAGCACCATGGGTGAGACTAAAGGAAGTACAGAAATAAGAACCACTTTTCTGATATAAAAAAGACTCAGTTTGGTTTTAAAAGACAAAATCCATTACAGCCACCTTTACTATTACATTTTGCATCAATTACGCACTGTTACAGTATTGCATTCAATACTTACTCGTTACAATAAACGTTTCACATTTATACTTGTACTTATTTTCAAACTTAAACCACTTTCCAGACTATCAAATATCACTTTGCACTCCATGACCTTTCTTAAGCACCACGAAGGGGTTCTTCCAGGCTCTTGAGAGATGCTGATGACCCCCAGCAAGCTGTTTTTCCTGCTAGCCACAATGCTCACAGAACTTCATCTGAAGTCTAGAAGGTAATTGTTTGAAAACATACCACAGAATTCCACACAAGCATGAAATGACAATAAAAATCTGACTTCCAGGTCACCGTTTATCCAAGTGTGGCCTCTGCAATCTTGTAGAATACCTAACATTTGCACAGACTTTTTCTAAATGGGGAAAGTGCATTCTCTTGGAGGTCTAGCTTAAACGGTGGGCATTGGACCACCCAGCCACCACATTTCAATTTGAGCACTTCCAATTTGCTTCACTGCCCTCCACTTCAGTCAGTGTTAGACCAGATGCCTACTCTTTTGAGAGTTAGGTGCACTAAGGAAATAGGCCGGAAAGAAAAGCTCAAAAGCTAAGCTTTTGGAGAATATACCTCAGCATTTATCAGTCAAAGTGAAATAAAATACTTCTCTCTCTCACCTCGTGCTGTGCATGAGTCTTTATTGAGTGATGACCTCCAGCTGCTCAGAGTATCTAACTAAATTTTCATGGTGTTTTCACAGATAATGAGAAAATATTCCTCAAAGTACAAGCAGAATAAATGCTTAAGACCAGTACATTTTGTTATTGGTCAATTTCTTGGATTCAGTACCACTGCATAGGATGGACCAAAAAGCAAAGCTAGAACATGCTAAAGCTTTTACATTTCAGAACAGTATTATGAGAATATTGGTAAAATTCAAAGTTGTTGCTTTTTTTTTCTTTCTTTTTTGACATACCAGCTCATTGTCTCACTTGCATTGCACTGCACTATTTCTTGGCCACAAACATGTGTTTACCCGTGAAAACCTAGTGTCAGTCTTAGTTATGTGTCTTGTGAATTTCAAAATGCTCAAGCCACAAAATAAACAAAATTAAGGATAAACCAAAACCTCAACTATTGTCTCAGCTTATACTGTGCCATGATCCAGCTAAAATAATTTTATGCAAAAACAGACAAAATGTGAATGGTAAAACTGAGTCAGAGTTTACTCAGACTCTTAAATAGGGTTTTTAAGCACTTCTAAGACATATAATTTCTTAATATCAGCATATACAGTAAAATCATTCCAATTCACATTTGCTTAATTTACCAAGCAAACAAATCAATTTTTTCATACACAGCTTCTACTACTAACTTGTTATTTAAAAAAAAGTAATTAAAAATAATTAAGTTCTGTTATTAAAGTACAAATTTAGATAGCTGAAATTTACACTGAAAAGGCCAAATTGAGGTAGCTTAATATAATCAAACTTCACAGAAGTCTTTTCAAAAGAAAGAGGTCTGATTATGTCCCATTTAAATTAAATAAATCTCTAAGAGTGAGATGTAAGAATTAACTTATTAATAGAATAGAACCTACTGTGTTTTTCCATCTACCTTATTTCACAATTAGAAATGATGAAAAAATATGAATTAACATATCTTCTGATAGTGAATTATGTACTTACTTCATGGGTATACTGATTATTTTATTTTCCATTGATGACATTCTCTCCATTAAAATTTTTTTAGGCAATGACTTCAGTCTATCCTACATTGAGCTATATCACCTCTTCTAGATGTTTTGGAAACTCAAATTTACAAATTACGTTATTCAACAGCACTACTCCAAATCTACAGAAACAAGAAGCAAGCTGTCAAAAGCAGAGTTACACATGGACCATGCCAATTTTTAAACCAGGGGAGCAGAAGGAAAATAGCCATTATGGTTCTTTTTACTCTTTTTTAGGCACGTGCGAAGCACTGACATGTACCTATCAGAAAGAGTCTTTAATAAGGGGGTATATTTTGATTAGTTGCTCTGATTGCAAAAGCTCTCTAGCCCTCTAATGAATGTATAGCTGTGCATCTCTGAGCTATGTTTTGACAAGAATGTCTTTTCAGGTTCATGAACGTCTGGAGTGAAAAACACTCCCCTGTCACGAGTTGAAGCAGGCATTCATTTATTTTACTGTCAAGCAAACAAGCAGCTTAAAGCTACTTTACAATGAGTCCCAGAAATTAGATGTCACTCTTCTGAAATATACAAGTTATGATTAACTAAGTGCTGTATTGCTCTTACATTTTATTTTAGGAAAAATGGAAAACACAAAGCCACTGTCAGTAAGAAAATACTAAATAATAAATTATCAGCAGCACTACCGTGTATTTGGCAGTCATTCACCTGATTAAGTGGGTATTCACTTGTGCAACACCTGTTTCCAGAGTGCACTCGGTTAAGAAATCCAGCCTGCTACCTCAAGATCAAGTGCCTCTGCCTCGAAAGTAAACCGAAAGAAACAGGTTTCCAGTCTCTGCCGACTTCAAATGAAAAGTACACACAACTGAAGTACCACTTCCATGACGGCAGCGAGACCCACATTAACAGAACTAATTAGCATCCGACAACAAAGCCAAACAGAAATGTAGCACCTAGCCCTGAGAACCAACTAGCTGTCAGCTCCCCACTTCCTCCGAGAGTGCTCAGCCTTGCAGGGCAAGAGATGCAGCAGCAAGGGAATCCAGGCAGCCGAGCCATTTCCAGGAAGCAGGCTCCTCTTCTCTGCGAAGCCCAACCGCTCATCACCTTATCTGTGCCCACAGCGACACCTCCCCGCCTGCTCTCGGCACGCACCGCGGCCTCCTCCCAGGCATCCGACAGGTGAGGGCCGGCTCTCTCCCAGGAATCCCCAGGATCCCAGAAAAAGCTCCTGAGCTGCAGGAGGCACCTCTGGCCGCTGCTCGCCGGCACACAGACCCCGCTCCTCCGCAGCGCCCCTGCGCAGCCTAAGGGACAAACCACCACCAGTGGTGTAGCGTGACGAGCTTTTTTTGTCCTTAAAGCCCTTTCTCCTGCTGGTGAAACATTCATGGCAGCCAAAGACCTCAGATATGTCACAGAATCACAGATTATGCTGAGTTGGAAGGGACCCGTGATCAACGAGTCCAACTCCTGGCCCCGCGCAGCACCATCTCCAAAAATCACATCATGTACCTGAGAGTATCGTCCAAACACTCTGTCAAGCTTGGTGCTGTGACCGCTTCCCTGGGGAGCCTGTTTACCACCCTTTGGGTGAAGAACCTTTTACTAATATCCAATGTCAAACTTCTCTCCAGCGGAAAACTGAAAGCCGATCATTAAAAGCCAAAGTCCTGCAACACTTCAGGCGAAGGATCATGACTGACTCTTTCCCGAGTCAGGAAACCCCTCAGGTCCAACCTCGCTGCGAAGCCCTATACCCCTGAAAGCACCCGATGCCCGGAGCGCTACCTGGAACCCCTGGGCCTGAGCCGCTCCAGAAATCAGGGGACAGCACAGGTTGGGCAGAGCTCTGGGAACTCATCGGCCCGACCCCCCTCAGAGCTGGATCAACTTCAGAGACAGGTAAATGTGTTCTAAAACTTTTTTTTTTTTAAAGTAATCGTCCGGATGGGACCAACACGAGGCCCTTCCCCTTTTCTGCAGGGTGCGAGGCGGCCGCACTTGCCACGGTGGGAAGCGCCCGCGCCGGTGCCCGCTTACCTGAGCTCGGAAGTAGAGGAAGAGGGCGACGCTGCAGACCACCTGCCCCAGCCCCAGGAGGACGAGGGCGGCGAGGAGGGAGCGGGATGCGGGCGGCGGGTGCGGGTGCGCGGGCGGCGGGGGCGGCGGCG
>VZTN01036631.1:74762-88785 GCA_013400515.1 Erpornis zantholeuca | reverse complement strand
CGGCCGGCGCTGCTCCGCCCCGCGCAGCGCAACCCTGCGCCTCCGCGCCCCGGGGGTGAGCACCGCGGGGCAGCCTGTCCTCCGCCGCCTCCTGCCCTCTCCTCACCTTTGCCCCGCTCAGGTTTGTGCCCCGCCCAGGCGCCCCCGTCAGCCGAGGCTTCCCTGAACCCTTGGCCGCATCTGGAGGGTCCCTGTCCCCTAAATTCCCGGTATATTAAATCAACGTGCACCTCGGGTTCATGTCCCCTGGCTCCTTGGTGGGTCCAAGCCCTTAGCCCCTCCCTGTGTCACTCGCCCCTCGCTCAAGCCAGGGGGAAATGAGCACACATGCTCATGACTTGCACTGTCCGAAGAGGCAACGTGGTTCACAATCTTGTTAAAGGAATGGGTTAAAGTAATGGCAGAGGTGTGCTGGCACCTGGCTGCCGGTGAAACCATCTCCGAGTCTCTTCATCTGCCAGAGTGCTACAGACACGTTTCTGAACCCTTGGTTAGGAACATCTGGCTCAGCTTGCATTCGATACCAAAACGTCTTCTTCATAAAGGCATCCTGCAGTTTGTAGGCATTTTCTTTCTCATGGTCCTCTGGGGGTCCCGTTTAGGCAAAGTCTCTCCTTCATATTGCTCATTTAAAGTTTGTCTGTTTATAGTCATTCCTGTAGTCTTTCCTCCATCTGGACTTTCACTCATCGATTTACCCACACTTTGGGATTCACCATCTCTTCGACGGACAGAGCTTATCTGCCTGGCAAGTCCACTTTGTGGAAAACACTCTCTTAATTCCTATGAAAGTGCCTGTTGCAATAGTGGTGCAGGTGTATTAGGTCTACATCCCTGCAAAATTCACTGGGGAAATGGTCCAGGTATAAAAGTGAGTTGAAGTCTGGCTCAGGCTTTGAAGAACATGGGAGGATGACAAAGTTCCATCGTGTAGATCATCTTGTCTGTAGAAAAAAGTCTGAATTTAATCACAAATACATGGCACAATATCCTGTTTAGGTCTGCCTAATCTAAGAAACTGAGAAAATTTTAC
The DNA here is from genome assembly GCA_013400515.1 of Erpornis zantholeuca. Taxonomy (NCBI): domain Eukaryota; kingdom Metazoa; phylum Chordata; class Aves; order Passeriformes; family Timaliidae; genus Erpornis; species Erpornis zantholeuca. The sequence goes on along the minus strand of VZTN01036631.1, from coordinate 87,752 downwards.
CTCCCAGAGAGGTTGACGGCACCAGACATAATTATGTGCTCCAAGAAATTAAAGGAAAGGAAATGAAAACCAAACCACCATGCAACAAATCGCTATCAAAAGAAACTGATATTTAACACTGAACCCAAATAGTGCAATGACAATTCCTTCAGCAACAAGACAACATCTGAGAAATTATGATGAGAGGACCTGCATCACAGCATCACCCACCACAAAGCCATTGGGAAGAATACCCCAACCTTGAATAGCTATCTCTTCTTTCTAAATGCTTGCTTTTATTCTCGGAAGTGTTGGGAGCATTGTGGTCTGTAGTCCAATTGGAGGAAATGTTCCTGTAACTGTGTCTCAGCTTTTCTGGAAAAAAAAAAAAAAAAAAGAAAGAAAAAGAAAAAATAGCCACTATCACCTGTAAAATAATCATGAAAATAATCTCACATTATAGTGAGCTGCACCCTCCTAAATCAATTTTACATTGGTCCACAAAAACAAGTCTTTCAATCTCTTGAAAGGTAAGAATGGGGTTTTTTAAGGGTCTACATAGTTTTTAAAATCCAGTCACCAATTAGTTATTAAACGATTGATAAAGGAGAAGTTAGGATAATATCAGTGATGCTAGAAAATGATTTTTTTATGCTTTCCTGTGAGAAGGAACTCAAGAAAGATCTTTTTTTACCCTAGAGTTCAAATTTCTTCCTAATGAAGATGGAAAAAAAAATACGTCAACTCTTGCCACCTTAAGCTGCTCTTCTACATTTTTGCAGAAGGAAAGAGACTTTCAGTGAAGAGCTATGAGGGTCTGCAGACACCATCTTTAAATACTTTGTTACATATGAAAAGAACTTTCTCCAGCATCAAACTGCTTCCTCCATCGTCAAACTGCTTCCTCCAGCATCACTGCTTCATTAACTGTCTTCTCTACTGGCACCATCTTTAGTATTGCTATCATGTGCTGCACCAGGGAGTCATTACCCCTGACTCTATGCCTAAGTGACTCCTGACTGGTATCTTATGTGTGCCAGTCTCCTGACATGGAATAGTCAAGCCCATCTCTTTCATGTTCATCCACAACGGTTTCACCCTCACAAAATTTCAGGTGCAACTGCAAGCATGCAGGTACTCACATCCAAGCACCAGGATATCAGGCTCTTCAGGAGTCACCCCACGTAACACATGAACCTTCCCACCAAACCAGCATGGCTTCCTGGGGTACACTAGGGGTACCTAAATGGCATCTGTACTGAAAACTTAGATTCCTTCATTGATTTCTACCACAGATTCAGCAACCAGAATTGCCCACCAAGCTCTCTGGAAAACTTACATCAGCATCAACTTTCTAGACACCAAGGTCAACATGAAAAATAGCAACCGTCAAAATACCATATGCAGAAAATCCACAGACCAACACACCTCCTTCCACAAACCATCAGCTATCCAAAACACACTAGAAAAACTGATATAGCCCACAGACATCACCTCATTTGCTCTGAGGAAAGCACATAAGACACGCCCTCACAAAGCTACAGATGATGCTCATCCAATAGTGACACTCCACTAGGATCACATATTTGAAGAAGCCACCCAAACCTTATCCAAACTTACTGCAATACAGAGACAAAATCCCCTACTGGGTATCAAATACCACAATATGCAAGAAATGTATATTGGAAAATGTTAACGAGTTGTAGCTTATATTGGAAGAAAATTATACCTTGAAATTATTTTTCCTAGAAACACCCATCCTTCCCTTCAAACCACACTCATTATCATTAGCTCCATCACTGAAAGCAAATTTTGGCAGACCAGTATATGCTGGTTAAAGCCAGATAGCTCAGAAAAATCATACCCAAAGATTGCCACACCTGCTCCAGCAGAACCACCAGACAGATCATACACGTGAGCATTCTGAGACCTCATAGGCAGCACACAAGCCACTCACTGCTCTTAGGGAGCTCGGTGGGTGAAACCAAACATCCACCTCAGGCTACCTCATTAGGAAAGAACAGTGACACCCAGGTATCAGCTAGAAAATTATATTCCCAGAACAACTACTCCATCTCCAACCTTGGAGTCCTGGTGAAGACCAAAGATGGGCTAGGGAACTAAAATGTGCAGCTCTGTCAGATACCAGATTTCATGTCAGAATAATTTGACAAAGACTTCTGAGTTTCCCTGTTTCTCAAGTCCTGCTGATCTTTGATGGAAAATACTATTTCCTCTGATCATTCTGCTTCTGTCACCAATTATACTCTTAACAGGGTCAGGATCACACTCTGCTCCCAAAATAGAAAACACTTTTCTCTCAACTGCCCAACTGATTAAAATAATCAAATGGAATCCAAGCAATGAGATAGAATTATTTTCATATTTTATCTATACTTTGGACTCAAAGAGTAGTTCATCTGCATGAAAGCTTTATCTAATATCTGGTTTACCCAATTGTCTCTGTGGGCCTAATAAAAGTACTTTCTTCCTAAAATATGTGTAATTCTTTGGGTTGTGTGAGGACTTATGACATCTACATATGAACTCTTGGCCCCTGAGCAGAACACAGCTCTTTCCTATTGTCTACAAAATACTTGTGTTGCAAGAGATGTTCAAAAATATACTACCTGTTGTGATAAGACTGCATAGCTGTTAGGATTTTTTTTCATCATTTTGCTTTGAAGCAAAACAGGAAACTGTGTTTACATAAAAAGTCTGTGTTGAAAGCAGTTCTCATTGCAAGGTTGATTCTCATTGCAAAGCTGAAAGTCCTGAAAAATCTGAAAATGTCAACAACAAGCCTGCAGATCAAAGTAAAACATTAGGGGGGGGAAATTCAAGCTTTTTAATTTTAGTTTGTTCTCTTTCAGAACAGGGGGAATCACAAAAAGTTCTTTTCCTGACCTACACTTCAAATAGTACAGTGGTTTTTACCTTGAGAGAGATTATGCAGATGAAATATTCCATTTTGGTAAAGCAGTTAAACAAGTGTTGTATTCTTTCCCCAGAAAGATATTTTTTTTCCTGTGGACAAATGTTTGTAACTAAAGTGTCTGATATTACTATTGCTTGAATATTGTCGGTGAAATTATTTCATCAGTCAAAGATTTTTTTGGACCTGACACAATGTTAATTAAGTTGTATCAATTTTGAGCCTGTTTTGGACAGTAAGGTTTCCAAGGAACAGCACAGACTCTTTAGGGGATGTAAAGAGAATCCTGTACTGAAACTCTGATCCACTGAGTGTGAATAGGGGTGTTTTGATGAAAGTAGTGAAAATAGGCAGAAGTTCCATATATGTTAGAAGGAAATGAAATTCTGTGACCTCCAAAACTGTCATGAAATGGACTTTATATATATATATATTATTTTTTTCCAACTTCTTGACGTGCTATAAAGTTAATATAAGTAAATGTGTAAGTGTAAAGAGAAGGATGGCAAAATATGACCAATACCAGAGAATGCCTTAATTAAAACTTAGGCTTTTATTTAAAATACTGTTCTAGGAAAGGCTGAGAAACAGCAATTGATACACCAGGAAATAATTACTATATTTTAAAACAGTGGAAAAATGCTTTAAAATGTCATTTAAATTTTCTAGCAAATTGCCATTCTGCCTCTTTCTAGTCTAGTGGGTATGAGAAAGGTCAAAACAATGAAACTGATTTTGAAATCTCAACATAAATAATTAGTATATTGAAGTCTTTTAGGTTTATGTAAAAACTCTTAAATTAAGGTAATAGAAGTAACTTTTTTCCCCTGTTTGGGAAAAATTAACTGAAATGAAACTTTAGGAACATTCTTATATTGTTTTACAGCTGAAGACAGCAACAGGGTGTTGGGGAAAATACTGGGAGAACAGTTCATATCTCTTTAGGTTTCATAAAACCAAGAAAAACCCAAAAAAAACCACACTACTTGTCGTTACTTAAAGTCCTCAGAGCCCATTAAGAAGCTCAAAGAAATTGGGGAATGTATTTTTCAGGATGTATTTTGGATTAGGTTTCTCCAGTAAGAAGGCTTGAGATCACCTTATTTGGATTTGCACAATTTATTTCTGTATTGTACAGGTTTCACACATTAGGACTGCAGCACCTCAAGGCCTCTTTTGCAGAAGAGAAACTTTCTGGATATTTTTTTAAGCCAGATATGCTGAAACATTTCTGAATATAAAAGATTTCTTTACCGTAACTTGACTGTCATAGCACATTTCTTTGTGGTGTATGAGTTTCAAGTGTCCTAGGCCAGACAAAGTCCATGACGAAGTTACAGGTGACACACAGAGTTGTGAAACTTCTGAGATGGAGTCAAAAGACAGGTGAAAGTCCATCCCAGTGATTATAATCCATACCAGGAGCACAGGCAGTGAAGCACTTTGAGTTTGATATTGGATAAGGCCACTCTGGTCAAACTATACATTAAAGGTGTTTCAAATAAAACAAGCCAAAACATCATACAATACAATAAGCTGATGTTGGAGTTTGAGAAGCTGCCCATTCTTTCTTTTTTGTTTCCCCTCTCCTCTCTTAAAGGAATTTTTCCCCATGTTTGGTTGCTAGGGAACAAATGGCTGGGTACTTAAGAGAAACAAAGGGACATGGCCACAGAGAAAGGCCCGGCCCTCCTTTTTGCCTGGAGCTGTTCTCATTGAGCAGAAACTGGAACTGGGCGGGATTTGAACTGGCAAAGGGGAGCGAGATACAGCCTGGCGGCAGTTTTTCGCTGGCATCTCAAGGAGAGAGAGGCTGCTCTGCCCTGCCGCTCCTCTGCTCTTTCTGCCAGTCCTCTGCTGCCCTGGTCGCCTTCACTGCCTCAGCCATTTTCTGGCGCAGCCGTCACTCCTGCTTCGGTTTTGGCTTTTTCCTGCCGCTGCCGGTCTCTGCTACACTGTAGCTCCGTCGCCCTGCCTGCTGAGACCTCCTGAGACCCCGCTGCAGCTCCGGAGTTGGATACATCTCATCTACAGCCCGGGATTTGGATCCATCGCTCCTGCTCCAGCCTCCTGTCCCCGAGGGTCCTTCCCCGCTGCCCCAGGGGGGTTGTGAGTTTACTCTCTGCCGCCGCCATTACCTGTGAGGGCCGAGCTCGCTCCGGAGCGCCCCCTGCAGCCGCGGGGGAACATCGCTGCCTGACAGCCCAGAGAGGCTGCACCGGACTCTGCTCTGTTTGGTATCACCACCAGGGTTACTGCTGTTTGTTTGCCTTGCTTTATATATGTGTTTATATAATCATTAGTAAAGAACTGTTATTCCCATTTCCCATATCTCTGCTTGAAAGCCCTTGACTTCAAAATTATAATAATTCGGAGGGGAGGGGGTTGCATTTTCTATTCCAAGGGAGGTTTCTGCCTTCCTTAGCAGACCTGTCTTTCAAACTGAGACAGCTGATTATATTAAAGCATTGCAGAAATAGTATTTTTCATTAAAGGATGCTGCCAGAATTAGTCGAACACTTTCTATCTTACTTCACTGAGCAGCCTTTCCTTCTGCATGACCACACTGAAATCCACAGAGCCCTAAGTTTTTGTTACAACCATCCTCCTGAATTTAAATATTTCAATTTACATTGCAGCTAACTTTACCTTCTTATGGCTGTCTTCCAAGCTGCTACTACACATCTGCTGCTTTCAGCACTAGCTAGAAATGGTGGAATTGCTCTGATGCCAAGAAAGAACCTGTTGCTGCTAGTACTGATCAGATTGAGTTAAGGTATACGCAATTGAAAACAAATCACTGGTTGACAGCATCTGTGCCACAGGAGAGTTTTCTCACACAGGAGGATAAGAACAGTTCAGAGTCAGACAGAGCTCCATCTACTCACACTGGATTGTGTGGGTGGCAGCTGCTGTAGATTTGAAGAAGCCATGTCCAGCTGTGGAGAGCAGTGTGGCTAGCCCAAGCCTTGCTCTTTGAAAACCAGACTGCAGTTGCCTGGAGCCTGTCCTTCACAGGGATGGTTTGGTTAATCAAGTGAAGTCTGGAGCTCCAGCCACCACACTGGAATTTCTGGATCCGAGACTCTTAAACTGGTTGGAAAAGTGGTTCAGGCAAAAAAAACCCAACAAACTTCCAGCCTGGGATTAAGCACTAGCACCTGCAGTTCTGCATCCACAGTGACAGAGAGGAGAACAGTTTCATGCTCATTCAATATCCAGACTCCTGCTGCCCAAGAAACCAATAGCCACAAAATCAGTATGAGTAAACCCAGCTAAGACAAGAGAACAACGTTCCCATTTGAGAAGTAGGAGTGGCCAACCGTTTATGCCCAGGGAAGAAATAAAAGAACAGGGCAAGCATGTAATTAGACTTCCCAGTACAGTCCAGCAGCTTGTGGCTCAGAGCTGCCCTAAGTCAGTGGTGGTATTTTTTTGTGTTTAAGTCTGTGCCTGAAGCTGCCTGAAGATTCCTCATGGTGTGTGGACATGTGATGGAGCCTTGGTGGGAGCTGAGTCTTGGATGGGGCAGGGACAAGAAGATGTGACACAAAAAGAAAAGGCATAACACAGCAGTGATCGCAACAAAGAATATGAGTCAGAAGCTGCCAGACATGCCCAGCAGTGCTTGTGGCTCACAAGAGGGGACAGAGAGTACCAGATGATATAGCAAAGATCCCTTAGAGAGGATATTGAACAAAGGAGACCTGGAAACATGAAGTACTGGATGAAGACCCATGGGAAAAGAGCAAGATGAAACACTTGGAGGTCAACACAAAAAAAACCCTCCTTCTTAAAATGTAATGTCCCTCAATCATAGAAAAGCTTGGGCTGGAAACAATTTAAGATCATCTAATACTAAGTACAAAGTGATATTCAAAGGAAGTTAATTGAGATAAATTAACTGTCCACTTCATGTAGGCAAATCTTCATCTTGCAAAAGGGATATGTCATTCCTGGCCATACAGGAGGATGAAAGAGGATCTCATTTTGGAAGAGAAAAGGCAGTGTCTCTACCCTTCCCATTAAAGTTTTGACAGTGCTCTCATCAAATCCCATCAAATTTCACAAACTACTTTATTCCCACGCGTCTCGGTGGTGGTGGTCATGTCTGTAGGTGCTCTCTGGGCTTGGCATGGAGCAGCCATGAGGAGGAGATGCTGGGCTCTCCCACAGTCACTCCACAGGATGTGGGAGACTTGCCTTCATATTTCTTTTTTTCCAGTGGGATTCAAGCCCACAAATATTCCAGGATCCCTAAGAAGAAATCCTAACCACATGTCTGTGTGTTGGCTAAAGGATGGGCTCTCCCAGTTTGCACAGCAGTTTAGGGATTTTTAAGAGGAAGGAAATGGGAGAATGAATCATATGGGTGAGGGAGGTGGTGTAAAGGTGTGTTCCCATAGAAAGCAGTGTTTGCCTTAGAGATAATATCTATCTATCTGCAACATCTTTCTTCATCTCTCACTTCCTCTTTTCTCCACGTATTTCAGTGGTAAAAGCATGGGGCAAGAGCATCTGGTTTCAATTCTGCCTCCATGAAGGCACAGAAGCATGTCCCATGTCCCTAAAATGTAGTACAATCATCTGTCCTTCTGATGCAGGAGCAAATGTATTTGTGAAAGCCCACCTGCCAGAACTGTTCCACGTTGCTTGGAATAATTAGAAGGAAAACAAACAGGGATTTTCTAACTTGGTAGTGTGCTCAAAGCAGAAAGGAGATGGAGTGAATTGGAGAAAGGTTTTGTGTAAATTATGATGTGATGTTGAATGTACATCCTGAAAGCAGGGATGCAGGTCTGAGGAGTTTCACAATCAGCACTGGGCCTTGAGATTTTCATTCTAAAGTACCTGCTGTAGAGAACAGACCCAGCTCAGGACAGTGTCCCAATGCTTTGTTAAGGACAGCATGAAGCCTGCTGTCACAGTGCCCAGCATGCCAGCCCCACTGCGCTGCAGATGATCAAAGCCTGCACAGTAGCTGAAGGAAACTGCTGAAACACACATACACTGATTTTTTCCTCCTTTATCGCCTCATTTGATCCTGCAGCCAGTACCACTTTACCAGTTCAAATAAAGACTGTGGTAAAAGCTGCCCAGGAGCATTACAGAGCAGAGGCTGGTTTTACAGTCTGAGGCCACCTAACATAACATAGCCACTGTAGCATAGTCAATAGCAAAGAAATGCACTTGCACTTGTTAAATTTTTTTGTACTAACCAGTTATCAGTAGGGCTGAAGTGCGAAAACTTGTATAAACCCTTCAACAAATGCACCAGAACTGCACAGAATCAGCAATGGTTTCAGGAAATATTCAAGTAGAAAGCAGCAACTGCCTTGGCATCATTTAGCTTGGACCCTGAAGAAATAGGGTAGTTTCTTCATGAATAACTACTTGCAGATGATTACACCCTATTCTGCTTCGTCATACAAAAGCACAATAAAAGAATGAACTGAAACATGGAACAATGCTGTTTATTCTGTCACATTTTTGAAGATCTCAGTCCTAATTACATATCATAAAATACTTTGATGCCTCACATAAAAGCAAAGTGTGAAAATAATACTTTGCTAGTTGAGAATTTCCTACTAATTATAGTTTGAAATGTTTGCATTTGCTTTATTCCCTCAAAGGCAATTACCAGCAAGCTGCTGAAGTTGGGTGAGACTCCAACAGTGCTCTTGTTCCAGATCTATTTATGGAGGGAGATAGGGCTAAAGCCTTGGTGAAAGCTCACAATCTGTCCCAATCTGGTAGCCACACTGAAGAAAAATTTCAAACAGTAAGCAGAACAAAGAAGTACTGTCAGAATATTGGAGGAGTGAAAACCTTTCAGTCAAGGCTGAAGGGGTATAATTACTTGCCACAAATACATTAGAGATATGAAAGTGGAAGAGGATCCTCTTTAAAGTAAAGGTGTCCAGACAAACAAATCAATATAAATTGCCAATGATTTTTTTAAGCAGGAAATCAGAAGGTGGCTTTCATAGAATCATAGAATACTTCAAGTTTGAAAGGACCATTAAGATCAACTATTCTCCTAATGCTGCCAGTTCCACCCCTAACCCTTGTCTCTGAGCACCACATGTGCATGTCTTTTAGTACCTACAGGAATGGTGACTGAAACACTTTCCTGGGCAGCCTGTTCCAACACTTGACAATCCTTTTGTTGAAGAAATTTTTCCTAATATCCAATCTAAATCTCTTCTCTTGCAGTTCAAGGCCATTTCCTCTTGTCTTATCACTAGTTGCTTCAGAGAACAGGCGACCCCCACCTCACTACACTCTCCTGACAGGCAGTTGTAGAGAGTGATAAGGTCCCCCTGAGGTCCTTTTTTCCAGGCTAAACCCCAGCTCCCTCAGCTGCTCCTCATAAGACTTGTGCTCCAGACCCTTCATCAGCTTCATAGCTCCTTTTTTACGCATTTAAGGAATAATGTTCTGCAATAACCTATTAGTTAAAGTAAATGGAGCAAGGAGTTTCTCCAGAAACCTCACTAGGTAGACTTTATCTGTGAAATGGGTTTTTTAAGTGTTTTGTAAGTCTTGCATCTCTCTTGGAAGGTCCTTTCCAGTCCTCCTGCTGTGGTGACTTCTCCGTCTGAGTATCAAGAACTTTCAAATACAAGGGAGAAGATGCTCCTCTGCTTGTGCCAGTTGCATGTATCTTGAAGCATAGAGGAATTAAGTGGTTTCTACCTTAGATTTATAAAACAAGGCTATTTCTCATGCAGTTTTAAAATTATAATAGTGAAGGTATGGTAGAAAGGCTCAACATCTAGGTATTGTTATCAACATGAATAAAGAGGTTTAGAGAATGAAACTGCAATAGAAGATTTAAATTTTAAGTTCTGTGCAGTTTCCTTCTCCTGGAGACCAGTACCTATTCTGCCTGTAACTAGCAGAAAACTGAATCCCACAAAGAAAAGGGAAAGTTTCAAACTCTTGCAGTAAAATAGATGCTACTGGTAGAAAGACCTCCATGTTAACAATTTTGCAAATTGAGAAGTGAATCTGGAAAGGAGCATTATTTTGCTTCATACTAATGCTCTGGCATTGCAGCCATTATGCCCTGCAAGTCCTTGGACTGTTTAGGCAGGTGATGGTTTTATCTTCCTGTTTTACAGAGCATTGCCTTTCCCTGGCAACTAGTCAGTGGATTTTACTTACTTTTGCTCTCCAGACATCTTTTAATTAAGAAAAAAAAAAAAAAAGCAAAGAAAACAAAGCAACAAACACTTGGCTCAAGGTTCATTTCTAGCTACAAGACTCATCATTAATTAAATGGCAGCTCTTCAATCCCATCACGACAATTATGGACAGCAGAGTTCAAGAAGTTCATGAACTGGTTCCCCACAGTTATCTTGAACATGAACTCACTGTTTAGTCAATGGCTTAGAAAAACAAGGCTGGACAGCTGGTCTCTGTGCTACTTACCACAGTCTCAGGGCAGGGACAGAGGAAATTTAGAGAATATTTCCAAATACAGTCTGCCAGATTATTCAAATCTTCAATGCATCCGCATAGATGTTAAGTATTATTTGCTCTGGAATTTAATGTACACTGTCATATGTTCCCTGTTTTATGGAGTGTGAAGGCTGACATTTGAAATTAGTGCTATTTCATAGCCTGGTATCTGGTTGCTACATCTGGCTGTGTCATGTAGTCTGGGGAAGTGCTCTACCACAAGGACTTGAGCCGCAGAGGATGGTGAGACAGATGAAGCTAGATAATCTTTTTTATGTCCATGAGGGTCAGTGTTTCAACACCAAGAAGAACTAAGACAAATAAACAGAAACAGGAGTCACTGTAATTAATGGCTCCAGAACACAATAAATCCAAACAGCTTCTTATTTTCTATCTGTGGCTCGCTTGAGACTAATATGAAAATTTAGAGGGTAAAAAAGATCTTTCCTCTTAACTGTTGACTTGGAACTTTCTTATAGAACCACTTTCAAACTAAATATGCACACAGACAGAGCACTCCCCCCACCTAAGGTCTCTGTCTGTATGTATGCATGTCTGTGCCAGTATGTCATTTGAGAGGGTTCTTCCTTTCCCAGTGTTTCCTAATCCTAAGAAAACACCATGTCCTCACATTATAACTGTGCAAGAGCATTTCAAAAATGTTGCCACGTGGACTTAGATATCAAATACAATTTGTTCCTTCTCAGTTTTTCATGTATTCTCTGGTGATCCAAATCAATTTTCACTTTGAAGTCCTTAAATACTAGGTTTGAAACAGACATGGCTGCAAAGATTATTTTCAGCACAGATTACCAGATTCACACACACTCCACTGTTACTCTGTAATATGACAAGTTTTGCCTTACAAAAGCTAAAGGTTAATCTAATGGGTTGATAAACATGATTTATTAGTACTATCCCCGGTCCCAAACACATGCCCACACACACACACATGGAAACTCAGGACTCAGCAATCACTTTCATCTTCCCGATGGTATGAATCTGAATCTTACATTAATGAATTGTGGTCACATTCAAATTCTTTAAGTACAGCATGTCTGATTCAAAACACACTGAAATCAATGAAATATTTCCATTTAGAGTCAGACACTGCCTCCTTCTCTTTTACACCCCACCTCCAGCCCCCCCAAGCATCATCTCTCCTTCTCTTTGGCTTTGGCACAGGAGAAAGAAAGGAGGAAAAGCAGAGAACGAGTAGGAGGGACAAAGTGAAATTCCTAAGAAATGCTGTGTTTCTTGTGCAAGCTTCATGTTCTGATGCCTGTTTAAATCAAGCCTGCAATCCTGCACATTATCTACTAAACATATACTGCATGATTTGAAGAAAAACCTCTGGTTAAACCTCATTCCATGAGGCTGGTTCTTTGGTAGCGTCTTCTTTACAACTGATTTTGAAGCAGTTTATCTCATTTTATTATGGAGGTTCAGGCAGTATCCCTTTATGAGATGCGTTAAATCCCCCCCACACACAAGTTTTGTGGTTTTAAAAATTTATTTTGAATAGCTGCACTCATGTGGATTGTCAGTGTGCCAGCCCTTGTTGCAAATAGCATGCTGTCCTTCTGTGCCCTGGGCCTCCTGGTTGGTCTGGGAAATGCAGTGTGCTAGGAGTTTCTGGCCTCCTTTGGGGTTAGGTATGATGGTCTCCGTTGTGCGTAAGCAAGTGGTTTCAATCCTTAATTGCAATGGGGAAGTGGTCAGACAACATACAGTCCTGGCAGGATAATGGCAAAATGTCTTGGAAGAAGACCAGAAAATAACGAATACGTTACATATGAAGTGAATATGTATTTCTAACGTAACCTGGAAAATGTGTAACATATAGGAAAGCAAATATGTTTTTGATGGCTTTTCTTTGAAACTGGGGCATTATCTTATGCTATTCCCTTATTCCTCTTTACAGAAATTAAAGAAGTGGTCTAAACATTTTCTTCTTACATCACAATTACACAAATCCAAACACTTATTATGAAGAAATGGATGTGGGTTTTGACTATAATTATGAATTGAAAGTGAGCTGTCAGTCATCAGTAGTGAAGCACCAAATTACAGGATTTTGCCTTGTTTTATCTAGGAGAGAGATTGCTTCATCACAGATGAACACTAATACCTTGCACTAGACAGCTCACCTCTTCCAAAGAGACAGGATATCTTTCACAATATCATTTTGGTAACTTACTGCATCCTTCTGAGATATGTTTTACTTTGCTCACTTTACAGAGGATTAAACAGAGACATAGGAAACTTAGCAGCTCTAAGTCTCTCTATAATTCAACATGACAGCTGGGAATTACTTCCAGGAATTGTGTTTCCAGTGCTTTCTTACAATCACTTTAGTGATTCTCTCAAAAACATGCTAGCCAGGATAAAAATCCAGCTTATGCCCCCAGTCTTGTCTGTGAAGCTGATTATCTGAATAAACACCAATTATCATGTACAACCCTGAAGGAAAAAAACAAAACAAAACAAAACAAAACAAAACCAACACAACCAAAATCAAAACAAAACCAAAAAACCAAACCCAAACAACAAATAAGGAACAACCTCTCATCTGTGAGTTTCAAAGTGAGCTATTTGGCCTTCCAGCT
>VZTN01036631.1:3185-74705 GCA_013400515.1 Erpornis zantholeuca | reverse complement strand
TGTTTTCCATCCCTTATATTTGGACACTTCTGTGCTTTACCTGGGTTTTTTTTACAGATGTAGATGCATTCTCCCACCTGCTGGCCTTACTTTGTATCCATGGTCTATTTATCCTACAGACATTATGGTGGCAGGACATTATGTATATAAGGTAATACAGGCAATAACAGCACTGAAGAGGATGGTGCCCATTTCTCAGCTTCACCCTCTGAAGTGATACACAGAAGCTTTGTCCTCTTTCCACACCTCTTGCAGCTGCTTTTATGCTCTTTACAGAGTGAAGCTCATACACATACATGAAAAATCATATATCCATGATCCTCTGGTTTTAGGTCATAGGCTTTCCTGGCTATGTCATAAATGTTTCCTCTTGTTCATTAAAGGTGGAAGCCTATCTCTGATTTTATGTGAGAAATACAGAAATAAAAGTAACTCCTACTTGGTCCCAGTCCAAAATAAAATATAGGTTGGAAAACAGTAATTTAAGACTCTTTTTGACAGTAGAAATTACTCCTTTATTTGCTTAAAATATCTATGCATAAAAAAAATTAAAAAAAAAAAAAAAGAAAGCAAGCTTAAGGGTTGTAGTTTAATTCATCAAGAAATGTATTAGCTTACATCACCTGAGAGGTAATGACAATAATTCTTACAGAGCAGGTCATGGTCTCAAATAATTTCTTCACAAATAGGAGAGTTTCCAACAGGTGTTCATGGGACTGTAGAGTCATCCTGCTCTACCAAAAGAGGAGATGTAAGCATTCAGCTCCTTCAGGACATGTTTTGCTCTAAATCCATCTTGATTCTAGGGGATGTGTGTGGATATTTGTAGCAAAAAGTATTTATAGCACCCTGTGTTGCTCCCTGTTGCCTGCTCAGGTATGACAACATGAACAGCATGTCTTGATATACCCAGCATTATTCCAGCTACTCCAAGAGAAGGTAAAATGTGAAAAGGAGCTTTCTTTAGTCAGTCTGGTGCTGGGGAAAACATTCTTCCACACTTCACACGAGGCAACATCCCAAGACACTGTAAAACCTGGCATGTGTGTAAATGGCTACTCCAGGGCTGGTTTGGATCTATTTCCCATTTTCTATATGCACCTAAAGTTTATAGTTCACCTGAAGTTCATTGGCTTGTTTGAAGCTCAGTAGCCATCATGTGGGGAGAAGGAAAATATCCATTTAATTAAGTCCTTTGTCTGCTAGTCCAAATGCCTTTGCTGATATTGAAGAGATTGCGCTCAGTGTCTCTGTTCAGTCTGACCAGAGAAGGGCAAGTGAATGGATTGTAACTGCAACTCTTGTTCTGTCTACAAAAGGAAAAAACAAAAAGAATAGAGGAGAGGAGGGGATTATTATTACATTAATATTTCTGGATTAAAAGTACAGTACTTTTAATACAGTGTTTTTAATATTTAAAAATTATTCTTCTGGGAAAAAGAAACCCAAAACAACATCTATATATTGTGGGGGAGAAAAAGAGTTTTTCTACTGAGGACACTGTTTCTGTTGTTTATAACTCTTCTCACTTAGGATTGACCAAGTATCACACATAAAAATATCTTGGGGAAATGTCACTGCCATTTTTCAATATATTAGAATGGTTTCAGATGGCTAGAGAAAACTGCAAAGACATTTTCAACCCAGGATGACATTCAGAGCTCTGAAACATAAGTGAAAAGTGCAAATTGGTTTGTGCAGTTCCCATTTGCCCTTTTCACTTGCTTGCAATACACCATTTTCAGTATTAGACCTCAATACCTGTGGTGTTAGCTATCACAAAACAAGCATAGCTCTTCATTCGGGTAAGTTTCCCAAAGGTCGAGTGTTGTTCACTCTAAAACTGTGTTAAAATTTAAGTTTCAGGTACGAGTTTTAGAAGTTGCATTATAGGGTCTGCATGGGAGTCATTATTAGTTGAACGTGGGGGGATAAGAGGTAGATTAAAATGAACCTGAAAGTAGTTCTGCAAGGTACAGTCAGCACAATAAAAAAAAAAAACAACCCCAGAAACCAACAAACGATGGAGTGGGAAATTAATTTTCCCTGATACATTTATAATTAGCGGCATTTATCACAGAAATTAACTAAATCTGTTTTTTACTAGCATAGAACATCTACCTGCCAATAGGAAGAATAGCTATCTGCCAAAATGAGGAAGTACTACTTTCCCGAACCCCCAAGTAGTAACCGAATTCAAAAAGAAACCCAGAAGGAACCAAGTAAAGACAGCAGCACCGCTGTTTTATTTTTGTAGTTCTTTGTAACTCGGTTTCCTGTTCTGTAATAAATTGCTTAACCTCTTACAAGATTAAGCTTATTTTTGTCATTAACCTTGTCCAGTAAAAGCGAAAGCAAACTGGCAGATGCAGGTTGGTCTGTTCCCACAGTAACAGGTAATCTCCTTAGGGGTGAATTTGCATAGCATCGATGAGCCTGCAGCCCAGCACGTCCTGCAGTACAGCTGCAGGAGTCAGCTTAAACCCAGCTGATAGCAGGGAGGAATTGCATGGAGGAAAGTTCCCATTTTCCAAGCGCAAGCCAGAAAGCAAGGAAGAGGCAGTGGGAAAACAGGTGATTACTTGAAATGCACAAACACAGCTTTTCTTCTAGATCTCACCCTGAGCTTGCTGGCTTATGAGGATGTGAGGAGAAATCAGCTTTGTCTACAGCACCACTAAGATACAAAGAGTAATACTTGAAGTCTGGGCTGCAATTTTCTGGCTCTCGGTGTGAAGTCACTGCCAAGTCAGGTACCTGCAGCAGGGATCTGTGCATCATTAACATCCTTCTGTTTCTTGCATATGAAGTCATAGTTTGGCCATCTTAGGGAACAGCCTAAATCATACCTCTTGAGCTCAGAAACTATGGTCGCTGCTACACCAAGATAACTCAGCTATACCAAGAAATCTTATTGTGAGTCAGACTCACCAACACCAGCTAATCCGGTTTTAGAAACTTTGCAATGACTATCAAAATTCAAGAGAACAGAAGTGAGAGAGGTCAAGAGAGAAAAAGTAAATAGGCTCATTGAGATTCTTGCACAAAGCAGCATCCTTGTGAATTAATACCAAATTTGAAGCGCATTTTGGTTTGTTTCTTCACCTAGGTGGAGGCCAAACGTGGTTCTGCCTATCTCTAGTCTCACTCTATGCTCTTTGTTACTCAGATTTAATCTAACTTCTTATCAGTCAGAAGATCTTTCATTCTCCAGGTTGAAATTGTGGATGTTGGATATGACAAGTGTAAGTTAAAAAAAAAAAAATTAAAAAAGCATTTCCTTTGGACATGGTTAATGAGGTATTATCAGCTGGCAGAAAAGAAGTCATTTTACCCTAGAGATGTTTCAGTATTTGGCTTTAAAGGGTTTTTCCCTGCAATTACATTACAGTACCCACAAATGCAGTTTTTCCTAGTTCAAATGGCAGAAGCCCGTGTACTGGATTGAAATGTTCCAGTCCTTAAATTCACATTGCACAATGATGCTGAGCACTGGGACCTCTATCCTTTTATTTTCTGTTTTTAAAAATCGAGGAGGGAAACACACAAATCTGTTAAGAGCACAAAAAAAGACAGAAAAGGAAGTTAGGAAACATGGTGGGTATATATATGCTATAGTATGTTCTGTATATATCAGAATCATACACAAAATTCATCTATAGAGTATTTTTGTAATTGTTTATTTTCTAGCCAGACTTATATGGAGATAGAAATATTTTGGGCAAGGCATCAAAACAGTGTTGTACAGAACTGGCCAAATTCTCTCTCTGGAGTCTCAAGCAATTCCAGACCAGCTCCCACAACGAAAATGTGTTGTGTGACCCCATGGAAGTGGTCAGAAATGTACCTCCACAATTTTTTCAGTCATCTGGACCTCAAGAGTGCACCCAGCCTCTTTCAGAGTGAGAGGGGAGACCCCTGAATATCTCCTAGCTGTGGCTCCTAGAGGGTCTTTCCCTTTCCCTTTCCCTTTCCCTTTCCCTTTCCCTTTCCTTTCCTTTCCTTTCCTCTCCCTTTCCTTTCCTTTCCTTTCCTTTCCTTTCCTTTCCTTTCCTTTCCTTTCCTTTCCTTTCCTTTCCTTTCCTCTCCCTTCCCTTGCCACCAAACCCTCATTGTTTTAATGTTTTCCTACTACATTTTATTTAAAACCAAACAGAAAGATAGGCTACAGGTGTGGCAATTTTCCTAAAGTGTGATTTTTGTCTTAGTATATACTGTCCCCAAATGTTTTAAAATCTCAGGAAAAGATATTACTGGCAAAATAATATGTATTGAATATGTATTCCCATGGCCAAAGGGATAGGGATAAAAGATGAAGCAGAGGAAGGAAGACAAGGTTGGAGAGTGAGAGATGGTGATGACATTTGTTTTCTCAGATGAAAATCTGTTGTCCTTTGAGAATAGTTAGCATATTTATCTTTTAAGGGAGGAAAAAGAATTCCCACTAGATAGACTGAAAATTTGACAAAGGTCTGAGAAATAGAATCTTCTCAGAAGATCTTTGTCTGTAGGTGGGTAAAGTCATAATAGCTCTGTTTTTCTTGGTTTTCTTTACATGAGAAAAACTGAGTAAGAATGCCTTACTATGCATAATTGTAAGGATATTCATTTCTTGGAGTTCTTTTTACAATGCATCTCTGTCAATTGAAAGGTCAATTTAGTTATTTTTCCCTCGCTCACATCCTATACTGAGGGAAAAAAACCAACACCAAAACATGTAGACAGGTCTTTCAGATTTCAATGAAAATAACAGCTGCTACCCATCAAAGCAGCTTCCACCCAGAGCAAGGATGACATCGCCACAGTGACTGAGATTTTCCTCCCCAGGAAATATAAATAAAGCCAGAGCTTTATCTCAGGCAGAGCCAGGCACTGCTTTGCTTAGCAGAAGCAACCATCATGATTTCACTGTCGAACATCCTCTGCTTTGGGACTGAAAGGAAACCTTTGATCTGACTGCATCTACAACGTTATCATGCAGATGATGAAGCATACTGACTGCAAAAATCGCTAGGCTCAGCATTTGTTTGTTTGTTTGGCATGGCACATGCAGAAACTTTGGTTTCATATTGTTTTGGTCAGATGTAGGTTTTACATTCCCTTCTTATTGCCTGATCAGTACACTGGGAAGACCACCAATCTTTTGGGTGGGCTCTACAACAGTCTCTTATTTCCCAATTTATTTAAATTCAGGGTATGAAATCATTGCAACAAAACCACAAAAGCCATGGAGTTTACAGACAAGCTAAAGCCTCTTCTCCAGTGACTTAGATGCAATTATAATACAATGCTAAGCAAGCAAATATTGTTTAGTAAGGACTTAGTTTGTCCCCTAAACCTGTGAATAGTTAGAAAGGCAGTCACTTCACACGTGTGCCTAACAACAGGCCAAGCATGGATGCAGTGCAATAGCGATTCAAATTCAGCAGATAAGCTGAAAACAAGCATGGACTTCCACACTGACCTTAGTCCATCAACATGTGTCCCACAGGCCAAATGAGAAGATCATAAAAGACTGTAGGGCAGAGAAGCAGGCAATGGGCTCATCTGTAGCATGGGGATGGAAGACAAGTGGAACAACTGAGTCTGCCTGGAGCCTGGGGTGCTTTTGATAGCTCTTGCACCCCTTACACTAATCCATCCATGCTGGAAAATATATTTGATAAGAGCATTTCAGCTAGAGATTGGGAAGGACACATACTGCGTTTCCCAATGACACTCAGTAAAAGAGTCTGTAGGTTGAGAGTAATGAATTGCATAAGAGCCGTAAGAGATAGAGAGTTTTAATAACTAACTGAGGGTAGAGCTCTCTATAAAAACATCTAGCTCTAGTTGGAGGTGCATGACATGCTTGAAAATGGGTTCACGATTGTCAGAAGCAAAGTGTGGCTACATCAAGCAGTGGTGGGCGGCAAGAGCCAACCCAAGGCCAGTCGTGAGTAAGGATGTTTGTCTGTGCAAAAAGGCAGCAGCACTATTAATTTTTTCTCCAGCTGCTGGCTTTCAGACAGCCTTCAGCAGCGTCCCAGCCTGGCAATACACATTTGTGTCCTGGGGTGCACAGTGCTGCTGCTTCTGTTCGCAGGCAGAACTAACATTTCAGTTCCTGAACAGCTTTCACTAATAGAGCTCTGCACATTAAGTGTGTGGTACTAAGGGATAATGTTGTGGCTTTTTACATTGTCTGCAAGTATGCAGAGCTGCTGTGCATTACTGGGGCTTCTCAAGAGACCTGTTAACTGCTTTTTAATATTTCAACCTCTGACATGGGTGTTAATGTGGTGTTATAATTGGAAAAGTCTCTCTCCCTTACTCAGCAGTTTTGCTCCATGTGTGTGTTCCAAGACTTACTCGCTGACTTTATTGACACACATAATAAGTTTATTGCTTCTCCTCTTGCTCTCTACTGTTATTACCAAGTCCCAGGCACGCAATCTTCAGTCTTGATGGAAATACATAAACTAGAACAGCATAAAGTCTGACTTCTTTTATCCAGTCCTGGGGTTGCAAAGTTGTTAGGTAGCAAAATGAGAGGAGGGGGGGAATGCAGCATTTCAATACCAAAAAGAGTGGATCCAGCCCAGCAGTCCTGTCAATACAGGTTAACAGAGTACTTTTTCATGGTCTGTCTCTGGCTATGGTGACCATTTGTTTCCCATAAGTATAATATTGGTCTATCCCTTAGTTATTTAAAATCAGATTTGTCTGCGATTTTATACTTCTCAGGTTTGTCCACAAAAGCCTGAACCAGAGCTCATAGAAACAGAATCACAGAATATCTCCATTTAGAAGGCTCCCCTAAGGATCATTGAGCCCAACTCCCTGCTGTTAGTTAGGACTACCTAAAACTATACCATACAACTCAGAGCATCATCCAGACACTCCTTGAACTCTGACACATTCTTCCCTGGAGAGCCTGTTCCAGGGACTGACCACCCTCTCGGTGAACAGTTGTTCCTTGCCCCAAAATTTGGCCATACTGATTTCTGCTGAAGTGTGGCCAAAAGTAGGAAACTGGGCATTTGATTTTAACTTTAGGTTTAGGAGGAGCAGTGTTGCCTTGAATAAAATGACTTTTTAAGAAAGGAAAGAATAGAAGAGTAGCTGTGAATAGTTAGGATCAGTGGGAGAAGTGGAGATTTCCTACCACCGTACAGAGAACAGTAATTTGAAAAGGATGGGTTCAGTAAAAAGAAACTCGTTTGATATAAAATGTTAGCACATCCATAGACAAGTAACTTACTACTCAATCACATTTCCCTGCATTCATTAAGATCTTCTTTATTTTCTTCTTTTTATGCTCCTCTTTAGGATTTTCACAGATTGGCTTCAAAATCAGCTTAAGTCTTTTAGCAGAGTAGGGAAAATTGAGTTTGGGGATTTGGAACCTGATAGTAAGGCTAAACCTAGGATCTGGCCAGTGTCATGACAGTTCAGCCATCCCAAGGCAAAGAAGGGTTGGTACAGAAGGGGCAGAGGAGGGGAAAGTCTTGCAAAGCCATGTTTGTGGCTTGTGCTACTGCTTAGGAGAAAAAGGCCATAAAATAATGACTTGCAGGGAGTTTCTCACCAGCAGAAGTTGCCACACAACTATGCCCAACATGTCAGGTCAGATTTTAGTTATATCAGCTTCCTGAACTGACTTGCCACTGTTCACACTCAGTGGCACCAGCACTCGAAATGCATGGGAAAGGATATTCAAGGGCAGGGGGAGGGGAGCTGGACCACACCATCTTCAGATCACATGAGCTTCAGCTATTACACAACCACAGTGTAAGAGCTGTAGGTGTAGGAGAGGGCTTAGAGCAAGGCACACTCCTGCATCACCATCTCCAATACATCATCTGGTCTGATGAATGTCATACCTGAATAGCCACCATTAGGACAAGGCGCAATTTTTAAACAATTAATTTCATGCCATGCCTACCTACAGTGGTAAGAACCACAAATGACTCTCTAGGTTTCATTTCCTCTCTGTGGTCATGGATTTTCCAGACAAGCTCAGCACCTTTCCGTACAGCTCAATCAAGCAATCCTAACAACAGAGACAGACGTTGTGCACTCCCTCAAATTCAGCTTCCATTTATCCCAGCACAGGCTTGCTGTGTTGTTTCTAAGCAGTGAGAGGGTGCTCAGGTTCACTTTGTCCATGCAAGAATGAGCCTTGTAATCCCACCATGGGAGCAGACCAGTACTGCAGCATGAGCCATCGTAGCATGGCCTCTCGAGTTAAAATGTTGCCAGCATCACCGAGCAGCCTGTGGGACACAGCCACATTCCCTTCCCACTGTGCAGTTTTGACAAGGATAAAAGGAAATACTTGGATGTCCTGTGGGAATGTGGGTGATCTCAGATCTCAGATGTGAAGGAGTGAAGTGTTAATCAGTCATTGCATTTTCGTAATGAGGAACCACATTAACTGTGTCATTTGGTATTACTGCTTGGAGGGTTGGGGAGCTATGTAGCATTCATTCAGCTCTGATCCTGCACAGAGTGAACATTCTGTGCAAATGCACACCTTGCCATAAGGAATAAATCTGCTAGAAAAATGCTGTGATTGATTAAGAGTGGTCTTGTTAACTAGAGACCTTCCCAAATGGCAACATTTGCTTCGACAAACCATGAGAAATAGAAGTACCAGCAAAAACAGTAATACCAAACACGCAGCAGCAGGTGCTGACTTTGGAACAGTTGTCTTTTCATTTTTAGAATCTGTTACTAGTTTGCCAATGTTCTATAGGTGTTCCAGGTGACTCAATTCTCATTGTTTTTAATTTATTTTTGGCAAACTGAGATAACATGATACTGTTGAATAAATCTGAATAAAACAAGAAATATCCTGTGAGGAAAATGTATTTAATAAAACTTAAGAAAAAGCTGAAGGTCTGGTAGGTCTGGTAGGAGTTTTAAACCATATATTTTTGTTACAAGAGCTATTTTTATTTTAACCATTTTTGTTAGCACAGCAAAAATAAAAAGAACAAACAAATATTTTCATGTTTTTCCAGATGCACCATTTGTCTGCTCCAGCATAAAAAAGCATTATTTTAATCTCTCAAAGGTGCAAGGTTTTGGATCTTGATGCAGATTCCAGGGTATGTGTCTACTCCTGGTTCCAAACAATTGTGCAGCAAAGAGGAACAGCACATTTCTGGCCTCTTTCTGCACCTGTGAAGAGCTGGGATTTGCTGCAAAGCCAGATAGAACAGAAGTTAAATAATTTGGAGAAATCCTCTGCCACCTGGTTGGCTCAACATCTGCCCGAAGTCTGCTCTGCTCTGGCACTGAGAAGAGGCTGCCACAGTGAGAGGGAGCATTTCCACCCCACAAGGATAGGGCTGAGGGCAGCAGGCTCTTCCTGCAAGAAGGTCTGGCTACCATGTCTGCCTGAAGATTGAAGATGGTGGCTTGCTGCCAGGAGGAAAAGGCTGGGGAAAGCTGATGACTTTGGGAACAGTAGCTCACTGCCAAGTGAAGAACACCACTCAATGCCCTGCCAGCTGCAGCCCATTGCCAGGTGGGGACTGTAGCAAGGGGAGGGATGGTACTGAAGATGGGAATTTCTTGCTTCCCAGTACTGTGTTTCCAGTTAAGGGAAGTCACCATTAAGTAGGTAGATGTTTCGTGTCTCTGGAAATATCCTTGGGGCCCAGGAATACCTTACCCTCTCCCCTTCCAGAAGGCAAGGATGCCCACACACACTTGGGCATGGTCATTCAGGGAAATCAGGTCCCTCTTGAGACTTTGTCATTTGGTTTTGCCCCCTTTTTTCTCCCTGGCACCAGGCAGAAATCTCTGAGTACCTGTAACCATTATATATTGGGTTTGTGGTTTGGGGTTTTTTCCCCCAAAACCATGGTCCCATTCTTTTCAGGAGACCTTGCTGTGGCCACTTGATGGCTTCAGAACGATGCTGATGAAAGCATCAGCTGTGCTGCTGCCTGACTCAGCTTGTGGGTGTGCCTACGAGAAAGGGACTGGCCTACCCTGCTTGGTCTGGGGCACATCATGGGCAGGGGACAGGGTTTTACAGGGCAACACAGCTTCAGCCAGGCAGGGTTGAACCCTTGTCCTCTCTGCATAAAGACAGGCAGCAGGTTTGCTGGCTCCTCTGTACCTTTACCCTGCCACCAGGTATAACCTAAGAAGTTGGAAACCGAAGGCAAGCATTGATCTTTGGGTAGAAGCCTGGGTGTCCAGGAGCCTGGACTGGGTTATGTTTTCTCAGCAGCTGGTTAGCTGCATCTATGAAAGGATGCTCTGAACAAGAAGAAGTCATACTCTCTATTTTTATATATTTAACTTGGCATGCTGTGAATGGCTCTCACACTAAATAAAGAAGATATTTTCAAATAGAGATTTTGTGCACTCACTGGGAAAATTCATTAAGAAAAAACAGTTCTTTAAAAATGCCATAGTACAATACCGCACTGAAATGATGCAGGAAGTCCTTGCATTTGCTGTGTTACCAAACAAGCAGAAAGAGAAGCAGAGAGGAGGCTGAGCCTCTCTATTTGTTATCTCACACACTGTTTGCAAAAAGAAAAAAATACCCTGCTATTTGGGTATGTGTAATCTTGGAAGCTCTGAGCCTCGGGCACAGACAAGAAATGTGTATATATATTACAAAATGGGACAAATTCAAGTGTCATTTTCACTTTCCCTTGCTCTTCGGAAGATTAGCTGCCTAAGCAAAACACTTCTGTATCTGGGTAACAAAGCAAGGTTTGGCTGTTCTTCAGGGTTGTGGGTGTTCACTGTGGATTTTACTGACACATTCTTGTGCACTTTAGGGGGAAATTGTCTTAGTGTGGGATGGGCAGAAAGGGTTAAGAACACACACAGCTCTTGTGTGTGATAACATTCTTTTTCTTTATTTCATTTTCACTGTACAGAAAAATAGTTGTTAATGAACTGAGCACCGCCATCTTGTGGGGACTTTTAGCAAGTGAAATTCTTCTTGAAAATCTGCAAAGGTCAGGAATAAAATCAATCCATTAAGATCTTGCCAATGGATTGCTTTCCACCTCCATTACAATACCTCTGTTTGCATCTGTAGACTCAGATGTCTAAGCCTAAAAATACAATGAATAAATCTATATTAAAAAATTAATTTTAAAAGCTGATCTGTATCTCTTTCTACTTTTTTTTTTTGGGGGGGGGCGGGGGAGGGCTGGGTTTGAATGGAGATTTACCAGTATCATGAGAACTTCGGAATCAGGAGCGTCAGTATTTCCCTGCACATTTCTGAGACCACTTCAACAGACCATGAGCTCAAAATCCAGTAATTGTAGTCTGCGTTTATTGACTCATGGACTCATGGTGGGCAGGTGATTCTGTGAAGATATCTTTAATCCAAACCTACCAGCTCTTTCTGACAGGTATTAACTGAAGGACCATTCTTTGACTTCTCTTTTAGGCAACAGCAGTGAGACAGAGCCATTTCAAACACTCTAAGGGGAAACCAGGAGCCTGAAATATTTCAGCCTCAAGACTGCTGAGCATGGTTCTCCAGCACAGAGAGAGATGCTAATACAGCCTGACTTTATGAAAATCATTGAGTAAAGCATAATTTTAAAGAGATAATTTCTCCTGTTGTCTAATGAGTTACTTTCTACACAGGCAGATAGTGAAGAGAGAACCATTTAAAAAGAAGGGAGAAGTGATTTAGATTAGCTGTTAGGAAAAAAAATTTTTACCCAGAGGGTGGTGAGGTACTGTCGCAGGTTGCCCAGAGAAGCTGTGGATGCCCCGTTCCTGGCAGTGTTCCAGGCCAGATTGGATGGGACCCTGAGCAACCTGGTGTAGTGGAAGGTTCCCACCCACGG
Source organism: Erpornis zantholeuca (assembly GCA_013400515.1). Lineage (NCBI taxonomy): Eukaryota > Metazoa > Chordata > Aves > Passeriformes > Timaliidae > Erpornis > Erpornis zantholeuca. Next base: position 62,877 of record VZTN01036631.1, on the reverse strand, counting down.
CAGGGGGGTTGGAACCAGGTGATCTTTAAGGTCCCTTCCAACCCAAACCATTCTGTGGTTCTGTGAGTCTAGAGAAACACTTTAGGGCCAATTGTCAGTGTAAGAGGATCAAGGCATACCTACACAGTGCTGCTAGAGGAGTCAAAATAATTTACAGAGGGTCAAGAAAATGAACCACAGACGCTCATCAGAGTTTCTTTTCTCCAAGAGGCATTGACAATGCCGGTATATTTACAATAATGAAGGAAAAATTATGGCAAGAATGGGTATTGGTGAGAACACACTTCTGCATACCATAATTAAAAAAAATATAAAAGAGTAATTCAGTTACACACCACAGAGGTTGCTGAGAGCAATTCATGGGGAGGCAAAGCTGTCTCTGACTGGCGCTAGAGCACAAGGCACCAAAGACATTCGCTCAAAAAACTGGTCATTGCCAACAGCCTGGAATAACAATGATGTTGTTCAAGCCAACAATACTTCTTGCCTCCTGCCAGCAATAAATTGTGTGTCACTTGATGGCGAGGGACTTTTCCTCTGACCCAATGCCTGAGCTAAAATCTTCAGTGACCGAAGTCCCCCACTTACAATCCCTCAGTCCAAGAACAGTGCCCTCACACCTGTCTTCTGCAGCTTTTTGGGCTGTGCTTAGGCTTGCAGTGAATGCTACAGATCCCAAACCAGCTCTAAGGGCCATCTCCAACGAGAAGACTCTCAGACTGGAGCCAAAAGATAGAAAGTTGGAGGAAGCTTCCCATGTCCACCAAAGCCTCTGGAGAAAGGGAAGATAGATGTGGCTGCATGGTCGAGGTATGTGCATATACTATATTTTTAAAATATATATATGTGTGTGTATGTGTGTGCAGATATATATATATATATATATGCTTATGTATGTGTATTTTGCAAGCAAATCAGCCCTGAAGAAATTGGTGCAGGGCTGTGTCGGTACCAGAGGCCCTGCAGCACAAATGTGCAATGCACGTGGGCTTTCACTGCAATGGGAATGTGGGCAAGAGCCCACCATGGGGGCATACACGGGACTGTCTGCTTTGGGATGCGCTCACTGAACACGTTCTTGGAAGCAGCCTAAAAAAACCACACTGACATGACCACAGGAGGGCTGCTTCTCCTTCACTGGCCCTCCAGTTCTTCCCACTGCCCCAGAAATCCCCCACAACCGGTGAAAACAATTTGCACAATCAACGTGCTCCATGTATGTGGCATATAAGTATCATTGGTTATACATCCATCTGTCAGTCCTGGTTCTTTTGAAAGCCTCATTTCTTCATCTGTAAAACAGGTTTAATAATAACACGGTTTGAGTTCTGTTTGTTTTGTTTTTTTCAAAGAAAATGGAAAGCCACAGCTCAGAATTCCTTTATGTAACAGATAAAAGTTGTTAACAGTGTCTTCATGGCTCTGGTCAATAAAGCGGAAATAAATTGCTTAGCTAGAAAGGATTATGAAAAGTTTTATTAATGTTTGCAAAGTACTTTGAGGCTCTAGCATGGACAGTGGAAACAAATATTGTATCAACAAACATGCTGTTATTAAATGACTGCTCATCTCTGGGAAATGGCATGGGAGCGGTTTTTCCATATTTGTCGTGACTCAGTAATTCCAGGTAAAACACGCATTTCACAAGTTAAAAAAAGAGAGAAGCCTTAACTGTCAGCTCTGTCAACACATCTGAGGAGTCAGAAGCCAAGCCATGTTTTTCTTGGCTTGCTAATTAACGCCATTAGCAGCGATGTTACAGGGAAAATGCTCCTTGCTGTTGCATTCCATCCCATTCCACAGGATTTCACCTGAGGATGTGAGTATTCTGCCTGTAGGTGAAGGGCTGTGACACTGTCAGTCCTTGCTTATTTAACAGTGCTGCTGACAGACAACGAATCCAAAAGCCTTCAGCTCTCCCTCCTGGTTCAGTTCTGGCTCAGCAGAGTTTCTACATGGAGAATTGTCAAACTTTTCTTTTGAGTAAAAGAGGCAGCAATGACTAAATTCACATCGGGTACCTTGGGTGAAAAACACCATTTTCACACAGTCGCTCCTAAGAATGCAATTTGAGGTACTGAATTAGGCAATTAGTTTTTGTCAAAATGCTGAAAATTATTCGTCTTCTTCCTGCCCTAACAACCCATCAGAATGTCACTTCTTTTTCAGTACAGCTTCTAACCAGTGATATTTAACACTGGTAATTATGCCTCTTCAAATGCAAAGTAGTCAAGTTTTGTAAAGCACGATGCATGAAGCAGTTTTACCAGCTGTTTTCCCGAGCCTGAACTTCTGAGCTAGACTGATACATTGTGATCCCGATGCAAGACTTCTGGTGGTTTCATGAAAAGCATCGGGAGGCGAAAACATTGTTGTATTGTATTTCTACTGTGTTTGGATGCTGGCCCATGTGGGCTCCAACACCCCCAGAAGCAAGCTGAAGCTGGCCTTGTGGCCATCAACACTGCTCTGAATATGGCTTATGGAAAAGTTCCATTTAGTTTTACACTTGCAATAACATTGTGCCTTGTATGTTGTTTTTCGTTAGCAGAAAAGCATATGTTTTGACTTTTCCCATCAATGTAGGAGCACTGGCTTGTATTTTAAGTCATGGGACAGAAAAAAAAAAACAAAGTCAAGGCTTTCTTTCCAGGCTGCTGCACCTACACAACAGTTTTACAAGCTTTTTTGTTAATTTGCATAATTGCTTTTTACTATTTTTTACTCACTTCTGCTAATTATCATCACTCAATTTTTGCACAGAACAAACAACTTGTGAGGACATTTTCATAGCACAGAAGCAAATTTTCTCTGCGAGGGTATTTAATTATTCAATTCTAACCAAAACTGCTGACATGCATAAAATGCATCAAACGTATTACTCTCTTCACTGGTCCATAGAAAATCTAATAAAATCAAGAGGCAGAGAAAACTTTTTGCAAGGTGTTCTGACACTGGAAGACTGGATTTCATAGTTTATGTGGATTTATTGAAGCTAGTTGATTACCTATGAATTGATTACTTCTAACTCGTGTCCGATTTTACATTAATGGCCAGCAGCCATCACACTTCAGACCTTGCCAGCTGATGCACAGCAGGCAGAAATTTGCTCTGATGACATCAGCTGTGAAGCAAAAACCTACTCAACCTAGTAAAGGTATAAAGACCTGGAACTGAGTATAACTGCCATCTCATTTCATGCTGGACTTCAGATACTGTCCATCCAATAAGTATTAAAAATACAAAAAAAAAAATACAGTTTTTTTCCCAGTACAAACATCACAGTTTTTGAAAAATAATCACTTTAAAATTGAATAGCTGTAGATTTTATTAGCAGACCCATCAGCTACTCATCTCTCATTACACCGACTTCTACTATGACTGTAAAAATAAGCTTCTCCATGATGATTATTTATGCTGAAACATAAGTAATTCTTGTCAAAATGATAACAAAACCCACAAGATGTCTAGTAGATCTAATTCTGGAAATACACTTGTTTGACAGTCAAGTAAACTGTTGATGTGAAAGGAAGGACTTTTAAGTGTGAACTGACTAGCATGATTCCATTTTATTTAGTTAATGAGAGCCACAATTTTAAAAAATTCCCCTAATACAGCAGTGCTGGTGTACTGATACATGCTATGACCCAGCCTGCCTTTTTGGAACTACTTTGGGTGACACCTCAATCTTCTGAATGTCTCCAGAGGTACTTTCCCCTTCTTGGTCACTGTAGAGAGAATTTTAAAACCCTGTTGGGAAAGAATATTTAATCAATCAAGTCAAATTTAGATCTCCTGCTAAGCTGAGCAGAATATTCCCAAGTAAATATAGAAATTGAATTTTAAAAGAAAGCTGTTTACTCCTGTAAGTTTACTTTGGGTGCTGTGCTGGTTGAACATGCCCACCCGAAAGCTGGCTCTGGTGACTCCTGTTGCCTGTGTGAGATCCTCAGTGTTTCCTAGAGATTGAAGCCCCTGCCAGATGACACCCCAAGCTGGGGGAGTGTCCCCATCTCAAAGCTGACAGTTTCATAATATCCATTCTCATAGTGTGGATTTACACCTGAGGAGAAGGTTATATGTCAGAATGGGAACACTGTGTTGGGGAACTTTGCCTTTTATTTTGTAGGATGGGATTCACCCGTACCAGTCATTGCAGGCAGGACAACAATTAAATGAGCCCTGGGGACAGCCCAGCTGACAGCAGGCACCATGGCTGGACCTGGCTGCCTCTGAGAGCACAGGAGCATGGGCATGTCTTGGGCTGAGCTGACACCAGCTCAATCCCACAAGGGGACTTGGTGTCCCATGTGCAGGCAGTCAGTTCAGACATCATTAACAGGCCTTCTCCTGAACTACCACTGAAGAGATTGAAGGTGTTGAAGGTGTCCTCACATTCAACAGAGCAGACACTGAAATACTGATCTTGGAAAAGACAGGGTGCTGCTTTTACTGAGCAGCAAGGAAGTTTTTTTGGAGAAACCATCCATTTGTCAGAACATTGTGTGCACCTCAAGTTTTATACAAGTGACTATTCTTGATTTTTGTTCACAGGCTGCATGTGGATAATACCTCTCTCTTAGTGACACACCATACTACACGCAGAGGAGTCAGACACAGCGGTGATTATCTTGTGGACAATCCCTTGTTTCTCTTGGAAATGTTTCAGGGATGAAGTAACAGTAACCACACTGAAAAAAGCCAAACAAACAGTACAGTATTATGGCAACTGATTACATCTCGTTCAAAAAAACATTAAGGGTCTTGCTCTATCTTCCTTTTTTTTTTTTTTAATTTTGCACATATATTTTTTCCCAATCCCTTTTTTTCCTCCAGCACCATCTCTCCAAAATCTTCCTGCTGGGATTCATGTACAAAGCAAAATAGCTAAGTTACAGTTCAGCACTGTTCCCAGGGGAGATCCAAACTGTAGGATACACACTGGTTTCAAGGCGGCTAGTCAAGTAGTGCATTTGACTGTGAAATTAAAGATGGCCCTGGGGATTCCTTTTGTGGTCACACAGATGAGTAGGGTAAATTTCAGGGTAAATTTCAGTATACAATACATAACATTCAGAGCAGGATGATCATAAAGTTGGTAGTTAAGGCAAATTAATGGTCAGCCAAATAAAAATAATATTGTCCTGATCATAAAGTGATCACTTATCACTCCTTTAACTTCACAGATTGTTCCAATTCCTAAACAAAGCACTTCAGGGTATCCCAAAACTTAAATTCCACCAATAATGAAATCATTCTTGGAAACAGCCACACAAATATTAAGCTCAAGGCTAGTTACCATGTTCTCCCACAAATTATCTGGCCTTAAGTACACATTTGCTTCCAAACTCCTGGAACTTATACACAAATGTATAAATAAGCATTTACCCTAAAACTATTGGGTCTGGGAAAGGAAAAGCTCTAATTTAGAATACAACATGGAGGATGCACTTTAAAGTCAGGATAGTCCTGGTTAAATGCCTGTGATTGCCAGGCAGTATGGCATGAAGCAAGAATCCATTTTTCAACAGAGCAAATCAAACCAGAATGCAAATAGAATTAACTATGCTGGAAACCAAAAACTCTTGGATGACTGACTGTGAAACACCAGTGTCACGAGCTGGCACTTAATCACACCACGTATTTATTGTGCTTTGCTTCAGTTTCTGGTAGGGGTGAAGGTACAGTTTTATGTACGGGAGAACTGCCTAAATTCCAGCTGGTGTGTACACAGCTCTTGGTGTCTGAGTCTAGACTCAGAAGCAGACACAGCCTCCTACCCAGACAGGCTGAAAAAAAGTTATTTATTTGAGCCACTGCCACAGGGATGAACAGCCACCACCCACTTCTCCTCATCTGGTGGTGCTCAGGCATTGCCAGATCAAGCCACATCTTCTGTCCTTATTTATATCCAGAACCATAATGAAAAGGAAAGGGAAAAGGAAAGGAAAATGGAAATGGAAAGGAAAAGGGAAAGGCAAAGGGAAGAAAGAAGAGGCAAGACAAGAAACAAGAAACACGAACAAGATAGAAATAGCTATACTCCTAATTAACCACTTTTGAATGTAGACAACATTATAAAAATAATAAATTATTTGAATACTTTCTGTCATCTATGTTTAAATCAAATTTCACTTAGAGCAGCAGATTTCTATATTACTAATATTTTGCTACAGGGCTGCCCACTAAACCAAGGGCTGCTTTCCAGTAGACCCCTCACTCTGCCACAAATTGCACAACAACACAAGGAAACATAAATAATGCATCTGGAAATACATGACATATTTAAAACCTGCAATCAAAGAGAGCCCAGTGGGGAGCAAAGAACACTGGTACAGGCTGTATGGCACTTACATAGCGTGGACCCTTTGCCCCCGAATACAATCTGCCTGATACATGCTGGAAAACCTCACCGGGCCAGCCCTTCATTCCTGATTGTCCTCGGCACGGATCCAGGTTTAACCATGCTGGCTTCAGCCAGATAGATTACTGAGGGAATGAGGGAAGATGGATAAATTCACCCACTGGTCTGAAAAACATCTGCCGGAGTCATGAAGTTGTTGCTTGGCTGAGTTCACATAAAGGGAGCTCCACTGGGAGTCAGTACCCAGATCTGTTCAGTTTTGAGGGCTGTCCTCTGAGAACTCACCATTTTGCCACCCAGGGGCAGCGGAATGTCAAACCGACCAAGAAATCTTGCAGCCTATTAGCACAGCATGACACAGCCAAAATGCTCCTTGTGAATATCAAATAGATACTAAAATCGGGAGGGGTTTTTTTAAAGAAATCCTTGAGTCTGCACACAGCCCAAAGGCTGAGCTCACTCTGCTAAATGAAAGGTTTCACATGTGCAAAGATTTGTAGTGCATCCATCTGGGGAGATGTGAATGCAGCACCAAAGTGATGGGCAGCTGCACAAGTGCTGCAGACAGTTAAAATGTAGCAGCTTTTCTTTTTCAGTAACGGGACCCAAACAGAATTGATATCGAGATTAAATAGGAGGCTCTTTTCTCTGTTAGGCAATCTTCAGAGGAAGTTTCTTATCCCTGATAGTTGGTAAGTATTTCATGTGGTGGTGTTTGGCAACAGTGTTATGTCAGATTCATTAGTGTGATTTGCTTCACCAGCTTTTGGAATCAGTGGCTGTTACTGAAATAACCCACTAGTCCACAACAATCTGGATTCAATAAATTGTAGAAACACCTTAATTTTCGACTCCTAGATAAGATTAATCTTAAAAAAACGCATGTTAAATAAGTAAATTAATAATCCAAGAACTGCATACTGTGACCCTGTACCAGCCTTTACAACAGAATTTTGCCACTCTCTGATGACTAAGGAGTTGCAATAAGTGTTGTCCTTGTGGTATGAATACAATTTCCTAGCAGTCTGCTGTGTCTGAGTCATCCCAAACACTAAAGGAATAAAAGGTCTCTCCCTTCATTTTTGCTTCTCATATCTGAGCAGGAGGCATGGAACATTTTAAAGACCATTTCCTGGTTCAAAGCCCGTTGAAATCAGCAGGAGCCTTTCTGCTGAATTACTTAGTTTTGGATCAGAGCCACTGCTCTTTCATACATTAAACAGTGAAGCTTAAAAGTTGCCTCCTTCCATTACTAGTCTCAAAGTATGGAGATGTTTTATAACAGTTATTTTTACAATTGGAGATCGCAAATCCCATTAACCTGGTCACTATGGGAAATGCATATGTAGATATGTAGAGCCTGATCCTCTACAAATATTAACACATTTTCAACAAGTTATGTCTTTGGCACACATATAGATGTTCCAGCCAGGAGTTAAGGCAGGAGTTAATGTGCATTTGAGATGTGCATCCTAGAATCTTTTGAGGAGTAACTCCACTCTGCAGCATGACAAATTTACTGCTATACACTGACTGCTATTGCCTGCCAGTTATATCCTTTACTAGCCAATTTATTAGTTATCGATCACAAGCCATAGAAATTCCAAACCTGCTTTTCCTGGGCTTTGCACTTTACTGGCTGTGAAGCATTTGGAAATCTTCAACATATCTTGTGATTCAAACTTGAGCCCCTTAGCAAAGAGACTGAAAAGCAGGAGCTCAGAGGTTTGGACTATCATCAAACACACACTGTCTCTCTGCACCTGAACTTCCACTTCTGTGGAAACAGAACCTCTTCTGAGTATGACAGAAATGAAAATTGTGTTAAATGTTCTAGGCAGCCTTTTTAAATGTTTTTTACAGAAAATCATTTCTGATTAAAAGATAGAACTTTATTTCATGTCTTAGATTAAAGGTCAGACTGGATTAGAAGGGGGCTTCTGTTCGCAGACATGTTCTCATCAAAACTTCACACTCATGCTATTACATGGGCAGCAAAATTGATTTGCCCAGAGTTTTATGAGAATGGGAATTAATTCTTATTATACATTTATTTAATGGGGGAGGAAGGAGATATGATTTGTCCTTTGTAAATTTTCTTTGTGGTTAACAAATATATGGAGAAACAATCCTACTTTAGTGAAGTGCTGGCTAAATATTTAAACACTGAACTACTAATTCCACTGCATTTTTTAAGTTACTATCCATCCTATTTCTGTAAAATGTCTCCTAAGAATTATAGTGTTGAATCCTGAAATATTTTTTGAAGCAACACTATGTTTTCCCTGGGTAACAACTCAGTCAGTAATGACTTCAGCATATAATTCGTATTATTTAAGTCATATGCAGCATCCATATTTTAAGCAGTATGTCAGCTCCTTTAAATTGTATCAACACTGTGTTGTATAAGCTTGTGGCAAGAATAGAAGCAGCTTTTGTTTGAAGCTACTATTTAAATTTTCACCAGAGAAAGAGAAGGTAGTAATTTATCCATGGAAATAAGATGTTTCTGAATATTACAAAATAACCATTATTTATGGTTAACTGCATCCAGAACCTTTTCTAAACTTGATGTGAACTTCTGCAGTCCTTCCAAAGAAGGTTTTTAGTCAATCCTGTATGACATCTATAACCATAATCAGGGGAAAGTTGAGTAACTGGATATCAGTATTTAGTACCAGCAGGATCTACTCTGTCTCTTACTATTTATCAATTATGTTTATAACACCCAAGTAACCAATGAGTACAATAAAGACACTGATTGCATTCTTGAGAAATGAACATTTTAAATTGTGATGTTGAACTGCTGAGCTTACAGGCAGACAGATAAAGAATCAAATGAATATTAAAGAAGAGCTTTATTCTATTGTGATTACAATGTGATGTAAGAAATTCTATGCAACTCAAAAACATAAAAAAGTTACTATCAACATTGCTTTTTCATTTGTTGAAAGAAAGTAGACTGGATTTTTTGTATCAAAAGCAAAGTAAAAATCTTATTTAGCTTAGGATGAGAATCTGAACACAAATTAACTGATTTTTAGATCTATGAAGATTTGTGGTGGCACTACTCATGCAATTCCCATCTGCCAATAGGAGTAGACATTATTTTCACTGTGTGCATGTGTGTCATTTCCCTGGGCCTAGTTAAAAAAAAAACCATAAATCCAGATGCTTTTGAGAGCTAAAAGTCAAAGATATGAAGAAAGATAATGTCCCTGAAAAAAAAACCCAAAAAACAAAAAACCAAACAATCCGGGGGGATAACATCAGGCTTTCATTTTTAACATGGTCATGATTTCATCACTCTGTGGTTGGCGAGACAGATCACTAACATTTTTGGTAATTAACACTGTTTTTGTCACTTTGTGGAATTGTTTGCAAATCTATATTTACATAATTGCTGTTCCAAACTGCAACAGAATGTGGCACAGGCATGCGTCACAGAACAAGCTGGTTTTAGACCTGCTCATTGTTTGACCTCTCTGATAGTAGCACACACAAGGTTTTACCTTCATCATCTTAATTAGCTGGCCTGTGTTGTGTTGAGGTCTTTTACAAGCTTGAAAACAAGTAGCCTCTGTTTCCTGGTAACCAGTCTTTAACTTTAGAACTGTCATCACAGACGTTGCAAAAGAGAGTTCATTTTGAGCTGCAAAGAACCATCCATACAGATATTTATCTTATTTACCTGTTTCCTATAGTCACTCATAAGAATAAACCTGTATGTAAATTATGTAATGTCAATGGACCAAGCCAACACCTCCAGTCCTGGTCCTAGTGCAATCTGCCTGTGTAGCATTCAATCAAGGATCAAAGTGTACTCAGTTTCAGTATTATTTGAACAATTTTTTTCATTTTTGTTTCATGTTTTGCATTTTTATTCAGAGAGATGCTCTCAGCAGTGAGGCACCATGTACTCATGGCATTGAGCTTCAGCCCTCTCATGGCCTGGAGACAAGTGCTGTGAAGCTCTGCACCCCATGGTGAGAGCACCAACACAGAAAATACATCCTTTGGAAAATCAGAGTTATCTTGTCTCAGAAATTGCCTGTAGAGTCTCCTATTATGGATGTGAGCTTTTCATGTTTCCATTCTAAAGTCAATTGTAAATTATGAAATCCTGTCCTTCTTTCAGCCCTAATGCTTTCTGTAAAGCAGTTATGGAAAGGAAACTTCAGGCTGTGCCTACTCCTTTCTATGTGAACGGAATATTAAACTGTGAGAGAACAAGAATACCAGGGAATTTTAAAAAGCATTGTAAAAAGGAAAAAAAAAATAAACAAGCTTTTAGTCTTTCCATTGTAACAGTCATACAGCAGCAAATTTGACCCACCTTTTTGGGCTCTCATTGATGGGTCTGTCATGTTTCTAATCGTATCTCAGTCTTTAACAAAGTCTGGCACTCTGTCCACCACACAAACAGAACATGCATTAATCCCAATAGCAGACTGTAAAAATTTGTGTTCTACTTCTTTTTACAGCTGCTTGCCATGGAGGTACCTTTACTTAAGGTACTTTCTAAAGCATGGAAAGAAAAACTCCAAGTTCTCAGGCCAAAGCAAGATGTTTACAGGTGTTGCTGTGCCTTAACACCTCATCACTGCTTCCACACCACTCTTCCACACCTTTTTATGGCACTTCTGGCATGTCTGAAATGACCACAAATTATCAGACTGTTTGCTCTGCTCCTCCCACTATGTGGCAAATCATATAGGATGCAACTGGCCATATGTCAGATCAGGAAGCATATGAGTAGTTGCCACACTAGAATTCAACATTTCCTGCATCCCCAGCTGCAGGGTCCCAGATGAAAGGCTGTTGAGGGGGGAAACTCCACATCTGTTTATCTGTACAATGTGTTCACTTATGTCAGATGTTCTGAGAGGTTTCTTAAACCACTTAAGCAAGGGTTATCCTGTTTCTCAATATCTGACTGGTAGTGATGCAGATGTGTCAGAAAAGAATTTTAAAACAACAAACTTAGTAAATAGTTATGGCTCAGTATAAATTACAGAGCAACCTCTCTTTGGAGCCTTATCATTCGTCTGCTGTCTTTTTCTCTCTTGATTTATCTGGGAGGGAAAGGCAGTAAAGGTCAAGGAAAGAGACTTCTATTTTTTTCTATTTTGAGAGGCATGAATCAGCCATTCACTGAGCCTCTAATAAATGTGCATCAGGTAAAATAAAGTTCTAGGTTTCTCTTTGTAGTTGGTCACACTAAATTCCTGGCTTTACTGATGACTACATAGCCACTTCACATGGAAAATTGGGAATTTTAAAAAAAGCCAACAGGATTAGAAAGTATCTGTAAATGTGAATTATCACTAAAGGCTCAGATCAGTCCATTAACAGATATTTAGAAGCCCTGGATGTTCCCTGCAGAGTCCTGCCTGGACTCCATCTCCTGGCCTTCAACTCCCTCAAAAGCCTTGTGTTCTACCCCTCAGTCCACCTTGAATGTCTCAGACACCACAAGGCGTCTATGTTTAGGCAGCCTAATCCCTAACCCACAAGTGTTTGATATTCAGGTCCAGACTGTAGACACATAAATATACTTTCTAAATGTGGGTGTCTTCACGTGATCCATCTCCCATTCATTACAGCAGGGGGAGACCACTCGATAGGCGCAGAGGAGTCTGGAGAGCTGTTTGGCTCTCCCTGAGGCAGACACCTGTGTCTGGCTGGTTGAGCAGCCCCCCTGACTGTGAGGATGGGGCTGACCAGCTCACTTTACCCAACCAGCAGCTCGCTCATGGCTGGGAGATCAGTGCTTAGACCTAGGAAGTGTTCACAGCCGAGAAATAAATCCCGCCCTGAAAACTCAATCATTTTTTGTGAGAAGCTGTTCGTAAGAAGGAGAATTCCAGGCTGAAACCTTTATTCCACACAGTCTCAGACTTTTCTGAATTTCAGTGAGATCAGCTGTGATGAGTTGAGACCCTGAAGAGATCTCTGCAAATATTGTCTGACAGATTGTACTGAGCAGGCTTTGCAATATGCCACAGAAATAGAGGAAGAGGGTCTGTGATGACATGAGATGGCCATGAATACATCCTCCAGTGACAGACCCTAGAGTCAAACATGGCAAGGCCAGCAGAGAGGAAGCACGCTGTACAATACGGTGGTAGAACAGCTCCAGGTGTCTTGGCTTCAGCTGTCATCAACGGAGGATTGCAGACCAGGCAGGGGCTATTAAAAGTATTCTTTTAATCCACACAGAGATAAAAGCTGCTAAAACCTGTTTTGCACTAAATGAATCCATTCTCCAGGGTTCTTCAAAGGCATCACTGCTTTTCTTGGCATTCCACTGATCTAGTGCAATTCATCAAATCTGCAGGGTCCCTGTGAAAAACTGTATCTGCTCTATTAACACCACCAAGAAAACCCTTGGGCAAGATGTGACAAGTTACAAAAGCAAGTCATTAGTGTGTGTTTACCTATAACACCCCTTCCACAGGACCAGCTAAGATTTCTCTTTATTGATCTCCTACTGCTCTATGCCTAAGAGGGTCATTTTTAAAATATGAGATACATTTAAAAACCCTAGAAAATTAAGGGCTAACCCATGACTCAAAGTAAGAAATGTTTACGAGTATTGAAAGCTAATTCAAAACCATCACCCATGCTCCCATTTTCAGAACAAGTTCTCCAAGGAGCAGCAAGAGACATTGACAGCAACTGAACAGGACAAAAAGGGGGAAAGAAAAAGAAAACATTTCCTATTGTCCATCTCGTGCAGTACAGAGCAAAGGCTTGCAGTATGGGGTGCTAAAAGACAGCCAGTGCCTACCATTAAATGAGCAAAAAGAAGAAACATCGTAAGCAGCTGGGGAGAATGGGGCTTTTTTTCCCTTGTTTCACTTACTAGTTCACATGACTCATATGTAGCTACTTGAAACTGGTGTGCATACCAACATTCAAAACCTGCATATCAACAATAAAATAAACAGCTTCCAAAAAGCTTCTGCAACTCCTCTGAAATTCCATTTTTCCCTGTCTACATATTTTAGTGACTTCTTAGGTACCCCTTGTGGACTCTTTACTGTGACAGACTACAGACTTCTGTCTTGTGAATACCTTTCTCTGTTTTGATAAATTCAATACACTTTTCACCTAGTCTGACTTATTAAGGTGACTTTAAATGGAAAGTTTATGAACATTGTTTTTTAATAGGGAAAGGAATTTTTGGGGAGTTTCTACTGCATTTGAAAATGCCTTCAAAATACACCTCACATTTGAGAATACAGCACCCAAAGGAGAACAAAGTACAATCCTGGTCTTGCTCAGAGCCCAGGGGAGTGGCTCTTATGCTTTAAGCTGATCCATATTTGTTTGGCTGGTTACTGAAGCATCCACTTTTCAGAATGAAGCCCCCACTGAAAATAGGAGTATGACAGTATTTGATACTGAATCCAGATTTCATAATTATTTTGATACTACATTTCTTGTAATATAATGTTTTCTGAACTGCCTGTTTCAGTATTTATTCTGAGTACTACATGCAGTGTTCAGCCTGGAAGACACGAAGGCATCAGTATTAAACTGAAAATATGAATGTCTACTCCACCAACTTCTTTTCCAATGTTTCACATCCTACACACATGCACATGCTCACTCAGTGTTCACTGTGGATTTCTGATATGTCTTTCTAAAGTCCCAAAGGACAGCTTGATGTGGCTGTGCTATTGAACACTGGCTTCCTTCCTATCAATAGAAAGGCCTCTAACTCTTCCTAGGAAATACCGATAACTATGACTTTTTTTTGTTTTGTTTATGCTTTATTCCATCAGAGAAAACAGAGAGTAAGCAGAGAAGACTTTCTAAGGAAAGAGGATTTGAGTTGTTTCATCAAAGTTTTACACATTGTTTAAATATATGTCTTTTTACATTAAAAAAAAAAATCACTCAAAGCACCTCGGCTAACAGTTTGCTGCCTGGTTTGAGGCAGTTTAACCTTAAGGTGTGGCAAGCTCTGGAAACTTAGTGACTCACTGAGTAATAACCAGCTACAACATAAAACATCAGCCTACACACAATTTTCCAACCTCATTCTGTAAATCTTTTACTTGAAAAGAAAAATAAAACAATTATCTCATTTACTCTGTTTTTAATCTTTATGGCAAAAAGTAATATACATAAGGAATATTATTCTTTCTTGAAAACGTCCTAAGATACTAAAGAAAATCACAAACAAGTCCTTGGAAACTTCTTTGAAGTTTTACTCTCCATTTCTTCATTTTAATTCTATTTTAAATTGATATGATGTGCAAGTATCTACAGCACAGAAAAATAAACTTGTAATATCTGTGGCATTATTATTACTGGCAAAGAAACCAAGAATGGGGCACACAGACTTTTAAAATAATAATATAAGAAAAAACCCACAGAAAATACATATTTTCTTTATTCTTCCAGACAGGATAAGTGTTATGTTACCCCCCACCCCCATGTGAATAATCTTTGTTTGCAGAAATATTCCAAGTTACTCCAGACACAGGACCAAATGAAGAATGCCGTTACCTCTCAAAGGCTTCACCTCACTAAATTTCCTTTTCCCAAGGGGAAACCAACATTTCTGAGGAGTGAGAAGGAGGAAGAGACACAGGAAAGGCAGAATCTCACTCAAAATTGTAGTCGGGATGTGGCTGGATGCACATCCTGATCTGAGAACTGCAAAGTGCTCCTAGAGTCTCTGTTCAGGATTTAGTGTCTACATACACAGACACATAAATCCAAACAGCCTCGAGTGAGTATGGAGTAAGGCCATGCCCAGATACAAGTACTCTCCATTTACTAGAACGCAGTTAGGTGGCTGTGACATTCAGGATACAGTCTTCTCTCCTGGAGCTGCTCCAAATGCCTTTGCCAAGAAAAATAAGGTTGTTCAAAGGTAAGAGAAGACAGGTCTGGGGGGAAATATCACCACAGCTGATGGGACTGTGGGGGGTTGATCCTGGCTGAATGCCAAGTGCCCTCTAAAGCTGCTCCATTGCTCTCCTCTTCAGCTGGACACGGGAGAGAAAAATCTAACAATGTAACACTCATGGGTCATGATAAGGGCAGGAGGAGATCTGTCACCAGTTACCATCATGGGCAAAACAGACTTGACTTGGGAAAATTGATTTATTACCAATCAAATCAGAGGAGAATAACGAGAAATAAAAGCAAATATTAAAATACCTTGTTCCCACCCCCCCTTCTTCGCAGGCTCAACTTCATATCCAAATTCTCTCCCTTCTTTTGCCCCACAGGACAGGGATATGGTTGTGGTCATTTCATCACATATTGTCTGTGCTGCTCCTTCATCCTCAAAAGGGTGGACTTTTCTGCCCCTCCTCCGGCGTGGATCCCTCCCACAGGAGACACTACTCCAAAAACTTCTCCACTGTACAGCCTTCTCCTGGCTGTAGTTCTGCAGTTCTGTAGTTCTGAGCTGTTTCAGCATGCATCCCTCCCATGGGGTACAGTGAGGATCCCCCACAGGATCACAAGTCCTGACAGCAAACCTGGTCTAGTGTTTGGTCCTCTCTCCATAGGACCTTACAGATTTCTGTTCCAGCACGGACTTCCATGAGTTCACAGCTTCCCTTATGCATCTGCCTGCTCTGGTGTGGTGTCCTTCACAGGTGGTGGGTGGATCTCTGCTCCCCCTGGGATGTCCATAGGCTGCAGGGGCACAGCTGCCTCACCATGGTCTGCACCAGTGCCTGGACCACCTCTTTCTCCTCCTTCTTCATGACCTGTGTGTGACTGCTCTCACATATTCTCATTCCTGTTCCCAGCTGCTGCTGTGCAGCATTTTTTCCTCTTCATAACTCTGTTGTCCCAGAGGCACTGCCACCATCACTGATGGGCTTGGACTGGGCCAGTGGTATGTCTATCTTGGACCCACCTGGCATTGGCTCTGTTGGACATAGCAGGAGCTTCTGGCAGATTCTCACAGAAGCCACTCCTGTAGCCCCCCCACTACCAAAACCTTGTTATGCAAACTGCATCCAGGCTCATGCTTTGCAAAAAGACCAGAGAAATGATTGAAGGGATGTCTCCCAAACAAGAAGCCTTTTATCAGTACTGAAGCAGCTCATCCTACTCAGAACTAAACTTAGGAACTAAACTGTGAAGCGTCAGTTTTGCTTTTCTCTATGACCTTGGATACCAGAAAATATACTTATTTTGAAAGACTCTGGGACATAATTCTCTGTTGTATTCTGTATACCCTTTCCAGATGCCAGAATGAATGCAGCCATTTCCAGTTTCTGTACCAGGATTTAGATGAACAGTTTTGGGGAGGCAATTTCAGGTAAGAGCCTCACCTCTCTTGACTTGACTTCCTTTACTGACAAGCCTTTGGTTCCTGTCTTGGCCAGTTTCTTCTACCAGATTATACCAAATGAAGGGATTAATCAGTGGCACAAAAATAAATAAATGCAGAGCTCTCCACAGAGTTTAAATTCGTTTTAAAAAGGAGATTTTTGAGTCCAACATCAACTGCCTAATTTTGGTAGGAAGCATGAGGTTACTCCAGAGAGGGGAGGCAGTGAACCATGTATTTGTGGCATTCAGATTGGTGATACAATCATGTAGCTCCAAAACAGGAATAATCCACACTGCCAAAAGCTACAGAATTAAGTGTGATGCAGAGGATGGACAGAGATGCAGAAATACACCAGACTGATCATTTCTAGTGTTGCTCCATCATGTGCCAAGTGTACAGGTGAGGTAATATTGGAGCCCAGCACTTTCCAGAAAGAAGCATAAAGTCAAAGTTTGACGGTGTACAGACTGGGAAGAATTAAATACACCAAATTTTCATAATGATCCTTTTAAAGCCAATGTTTTTTCACAAACCACAGCTTTTCCAGTGGTGTGTTTAAACACCAAGTGAAATTGCATGGCTAATTAAACAAAATTGCCTTGGCATGTGTGAACCAGGTGACTGCGTGTGGAGAACCCCTAAAGCAGCCAAGAGGCCACAAACGTGGTCAGCCTATGCCTGCAATTACGTTAACAGCACAGACATGGTCTGCACAAGCTGTATTTTGTCCTTTGGTACTTACTATGCTAAAGTTACAAGCTAAAATAAATGAAAAAAAAGAAAAAAAGAAAAAAAAAATCAGGAAACAGAAGTTTCCCATGCCTATGGAATGACTTACATAAGGGTTTGGGGGATTGCAAATCAAATGCAGGAAATAATGTTCTGTTCTGGTTTTAAATTAAAGAAGAAAAAAGAAGGCAACTGTAAATATTCTAAATTTGTAGATGGCGCAGGGTATTACGCCCTGCAGCATCTCACGCATTTTGCCTGTGGCCATCTTGAACGCCTACAGCTCCAGATACACTGTAATTACCCCAACCCATGTGATGTGCTTTCCTCTGCCAAAGGACAGATGCCTTATCCATACAGCAGTTTTCTAGCACTATACTCCAAGTGCCATAAAGCTCATTCTGAATACAGTAGGAGTATGACAGGTCAATGCAAAAGGAAAGCAATGAATCTGGATAATTTGCAGCCTTTGAATTTCCTAGACATATTTAATATGAAGCTTACATAAACACTGTAAGAAGAAGAGCTAAGCCATTCGTACATGCACGTATAAAATCACTCATTTATGTGTGCTGGATGCAAAAGCACCACAAAACCCAAACGTTCAGTTGGAATGGCATTAAAAAGCAGATATATTAATGCATTAAAAGGGAATTAAAATATAGTCCCCCAACACTATAGGTAAATGCTTAAGAGAATCAAACCTGTAATCAAAATGAAAATTTGATAAGCTTCAAGGATTAATGGCAATGATCAGAAGAAAGGAAAATAAGTGCTCAGTAGTCCACCTTTCCTCAGCCAAAGAAAATACAAAGGCAACAAGCTACAGCTACAACACAAAGTCAAGAGATGTAAAGAAGCCCATGCAAATATTTACTGCTGAGCTTGAAAGAAAGCCACTGAAAATTGCTACCAAGTGCGGGAAAGTCTGCCCCAAATATCCCAAGAGTCTGAATTCTCTAGCTAAGCAAGCAAGATTTCCAGTCCCAAAAGTGTAAATATTTTAAGTGCAGTGAAAATACTGTACAATACATTTATTTTGATAAAAGCCAAGTCACTATGGTTTTCAAAATTAATAAATGTATGGCAAGGAAAAAAAAAAAGTCTGTCATGCTTAAATTGAGCAGCATGCTATAGGTCTGTTGGTATGTAATATCTGGAATTAAATATGCACTCCTAGTGGGGCTTTGTTGCCTAAATGGATAAATTTCATCCAAGCAGTTCTAGCTATTTGTTGTCCAAATTTTAGTTTAATGGAATATTAACGAGCAAGGCAGTGAGTAATTTTATGGGTACACGTTTGCACTACAAGCAATGGACAATGGAAGTAAAGTTTTATCACGGATGTTAAATACATCTATGCTATCCCAGTGAGGTTATTTTTTGATTAACTGTTTAAATTTCTGAGGTTTAAGCTGTAAAACTGCAAGCTTTACCGTAACAACACAACAATTATAGTAGCAAAAAACGAGTGCCGAAAGAGGATTTGCAAAAACTGAAAATAGTTACATTCTCTTCATAAGTGCACACACAAATATGTAAGAGCACAGAAAATGATCAGTTGAGGCACATGCAGATTTAAACCTCTGCTTTTTTCAAATATGCAATTGCAGAGGAGTCAAATCTCTTCATTACTTTAAGCTGCAGTTGAAAAATCAGTGACCTCTGGGGAAAGTGACAAAGACCTGACAGAAAATCCAGCACTTTCAAAGCATCATACTGTACTTTTTTCCCCCTATTTTTTAAATGGCATCTATCTTTCAAAAGCTACAGAGACACTCGTGAGGTTTTTAAGTAATCAGAAAGGGTATGTAGCATATGAAACATTAACACTGCAGTGTATTAAACATTTAAATTGATGCCTAATTATTCATTTATTTAAAAGTTTATCTTTTGACCTGTAAACAAAAAGGAAGAAGAAAACCAAGGACATCTCTGCTCAAGCTTCCTTTGGATGCACATTCATATTTCGCCTACTTGTTTTGAAAAGCTGTCCATAAACCCTGTCCAAGTGGCATTGTGGCTCCAGGGTTCCTAGAAGTAAGAGATAACAAAACACTCCTAGATCACTCAGTTCATCTCACTGCTAATGTCAGACAAAATAACAACAAAATAACAGCTCTTACTGCCAGGAAGTTTCTCTTACCAGCTACCAATGGCATTTTCTCTCACTGTTTCACTCCCTTGTGTATGCCTCATGCACAAGCTTGAGTTATTCCCTCATTTTCTGATATTCCACCCACCCAGTGACATGTGGCTGTAGTGTAAATCTACCCTCCACTAGGCACCCATACCATGCTAGCCTCAGACATTTGAGAATGGTAAGGTGCGACCCCAAAATTACAACAGCTTTAAAAGAAACCCCAAATTTTTAAAAGTGATCCAATTGAATTCTCTTTATTCAACATTTCAGGCTGTTGGGGTTCACAGTTTAAAATGGCTTTTTATGCAGCTCTAAGGGCTTGGACTTCTCAATGTGTTTTTAAGTGAAAGCTTTGATTTTGTGCATTTACTCAATGGAAAGATTAGAGTTATAAAGCTAAAAAGGTATGAATTATTAAGATTTGCAAAATGTTTACAAGTTTTGGAAGTATCTTACCCCTTTCATGCATTTTACCCAGTATTTCTGGATTAATCAAGAAATACTGCCCCGCCCTTCTGGCAGACGCAAGGTCTGAGTTTATTATTGGTGCCATACAAACTTGGCATTTTACTCTGCATTTCCAAGACTCACGTTTACTGCAGAATGGATTTCCTGGGAGTTTCCTGCTTCTGCGGAGCGAGAGGGGAGGAGACAGTCAACTTCTCGTGGGAGGCACATTCTAGTTCCTTCTCCATACAGTTCTGATATTTCTAAACCAGATTAATCACTTGAGCTTGTGCTCACCTTATTCCAAGCTGTCTATCAGCTGCCAGTCTCTAGACCATATACCACCACCTCCCAATTTTAATGAAGACTTTTGTTTTCCTGTGAGTGCAGAATGGAAACAACAATTGAAACCTCATAAGTTGCCACACAGCAAATTTTTCTGCCAGCTCTGCTCACATGGGAGTTTTCAAAGAGCCTTTAATAGTTTTAAATCCAGAAATACTCCCATGAATTTGTGATTTTCATCCGCAATGGTCAACAGTTTCCATGAATTGCAGTGTAGGAGTAAGTCTGTCCAGAGGAAGATCACTGCCTGCTTTCCCAAACCTTTGAAGGAATAACTAAAATAGCTGCCTCTGAGGAGAGTTTCTGTCTCTGCTTGTTTCCAACGAGAAGAAATCCTATCCCGCTGTCTCGGTTAGGACGACACTTCCCCCTTTTCCATGTCCATTCCCGACAAGGATGAAAAAGTCAGCAGAAAACCACAGCTGGATGCTGGCTTGATCCAGAAGTGTTGACTCGGGAGAAGGAAGGAGGAACCAAGAGGGGACAGGGAAATATCTGGGCAAGAGAGAGCAGGATTTAGGGATACAGGGATGTGTGGAGCAAGGAAACAGATTGCACAAGGGAAAGAGGATGGAGCTCCGGCAAGAAGCAAGTAGAATGATTTGGTGGGGCAGGACCAAGCTGCCAGAGCAGCTGAGAAGTGACAGCTGAGCGAGAGAGCAATGTGGGAAGAAATGACAGATTTACAGTCTAAATTACAAGCCGTGAATAGGATCTTCTTTCCTGGAGAGCGGGCGAAATGGCTGGACCTGCATGGGCACGTTTGCCTCGCAATCCCTACGCAGGCGGAACAACAGCAGGATGCGTTTGCTCATTTCCTTCTCATATCCTGGATTTTAAGGCTGATCTCGGAATATCTGAAGGCAGTAACAGTGTAATGACAAGACCAAGGACGCCGAAATGACCATTTCAGTTTATATTATTAAAACACCTGCATGCCAGCTGCTGTGCAGAGGAGCCCTCAAGTGTTCCAGCTGGAAATGTTTCTGATCCAGGAAAGACTGAGGTGCTTGGGGAAAAGGGAATTTCTCTTAATAGGAAGAAAAAAATGTATTTCAAGGTTTTAGAACCGCGAGCTGGCATTTTGGCCAGGGTTTTATGGGATCCTGGGGTCCAGAAAAGATCCATTATAAAAGACAAATTGGGGATATCTGATACAACAAAGTGGAAAGGGTCATATTTTTGCTAACTAAAAGAAAGTTTCCTTCATAATCGAACATTGAGTTTTGATAAAATTTTGATGTGTACAAGAAAAATCTCTTGTATTCCACATGGGAATTTCCTTAAGTAAAGAGAGTGAACACTGAGGCTTCTGAATGACTTTTTACTATTCCCCACCTTCTGTTAAAAAAGATTAACATCAAGCTAGGGAATTGCACTTACTTGCATCAGAAAACCTCATTCACATACCAAGATGTCAGAGCACATCAGGAAACCCTGAATTGCGCAAAGCCACAAGTAGCCTACTGTGCATTATATTTTTACTATGATAAATTAATAGAGTGGTTTTCTCTATTTGTTTCCTGTTCAGTATTGTCTTCAAAAAAATTACTCACTTGTTTGCTTACATTACTGGAGAGGATGATCACGCTCTACCGAATCTGAAGTGCAGTACTAACACAGAGCATGAAGTTGAGTAGCATTGCAATTCTCTAGCAGCTCCACTTCTTTCATTTGGTTGCACTTAGTAAGGAGGTCCTCCATGTGGAATTGTACCACTGTTTCTATGGTGGTATGTCACATACATATTGGCTCTTTGTGGCATTTGCAACCTTCTGCGGATTCAGTTTAACCTAAGTTGGTAGAGGTAGATGGCTGGAAATGCTCTTGCCAAAGGTGACTGGCTGTGGTTAACTGCTGGTGTGCACAAAGCTTTTAGAAACAATGAAATGTGACTCATGACTAGATGGTGTGGGACTTTTCCTCCCTTACTGTATCAGCATTTAGTTTTATATTGCAATTTGATTTACACTTCAGTGTTTCTAACATTAGAAATAACCTAAGCAGTGCAAGGTGGTTCAAGGCAAGATGCCACCTCCACCACTGTGTCTTGTACTAGAATGTAGCTGCAGTAAGATGAGGTGGCAAAATT
Organism: Erpornis zantholeuca; assembly: GCA_013400515.1. Classification (NCBI taxonomy): domain Eukaryota; kingdom Metazoa; phylum Chordata; class Aves; order Passeriformes; family Timaliidae; genus Erpornis; species Erpornis zantholeuca. The sequence continues at coordinate 40,439 of VZTN01036631.1, read as the reverse complement.
TTCTGAGAAGAGGATTTCCGTTTATAATGTCTCTAAGAATGACTTTGTGAGAGTACATTCTCATCCTTTCCTGTATAACATATAAAACTGTTTGCCAGGGAGTGTGAATGACATTGAGTCAGAAAGACACTTTTAACAAGGGATTGCACATCACTGGTTTTACAGCATCATATGTCAAAGCCGAAGCACAATTTAAGCACAATGACTTCACATTAACTTGAGAAATCTGAGTCCCTTGAAATCTCTTTTTCTCTCAGAATATTAAAAAAAAAAAAAAAAGAAGAGAAATGGAAGAACAAAAAGAAGTAAAAGTGTCCCCCTGTTAAATTAGCGTGAGCAGTGCACTTTCATCCTTACATGCTGAAAAAATATTCCTAACGTCTTTAGGTAGCCTGAGATCATCTCCCAGCAACCAAGTTCATATCTATCAGAACACCTACAGATTGTCTGGTCATGGTGGGGGGTTCACATTTCTGAGAAATGTGGAAGAATTGTGACAGATATCCTGCCTCAGTGTCAGAAATGTAGGTTTGGAAAGCAGTGTTGAGTACCACAGCGCTTGAACACAGCTCTGATCCACTTATGGAGACCCCACCCAAAAACACCACCCCAATCCTAAAATCATTTCAATAAATTGTTTCCCCCTTAATACCAGAAGTTCAAAGCTCACTTCAAACCAGTCCTTCATATATGCAGAAAAATAAAGTGCATCAGGCAAGGTTTTCAAAGCGTGGTGGACCTTCCTGCCAGCCATGGCCAGATCATCCAGCCATGCAGGTGTTCTCCAACCAAATGTCCACTCTGGCACCACCAGACCACTCAGCTGTTGGTAAGCAGAGAAGCAGCTGGAAAACTGCTTTGCACATGCAGTCAGCATTCATAACAATACTTTCCTAACTATTACTTCTGCTACATCTAATCCACCACAAACTATTCAGTCCATCCACTTACTGCATTTTACTTTTAGCAAAGTTTGTAGGCTAAGGGCTGCTTTTGCTTCTCACGTGTTCAATCCACAAAGCAAAATGAGGTTCCTGTTTTGATAGCAGCTACTGATGGTTGCAAATAATAGCAAAAATAAACTGCTGCTACTATTTGACATGACCTATTTCCAGATAGGAAATGGTCTAACATAGCATAACTGAGAAGATAACCCATTATTAACTCCTGTCTCCAAAACTTCCAAGAAGACTGATTATATGGTTCACCCTGAAACACTGCAATTTCACTAACATATTTGTTGAAAGCAATTATAATCTATACAGTAGTTCATAGATCTTGGAATACAATAACTTTAAACCGAGTAAATGGCTTGCATGTCCCGATCTCAATTGAAATGTGACACTATTATATCTGCAGAGGTTAACAACAAATCTCTTTCTCCTAGGTAAACAAAGAAAATCATGAGGAGGAGAGAAAAAGAAAATATTTTGAAAACTTGTGAGCCCAGTTGCCTTCTGCCAACAGCTAGGCAGACACTGGGGCTGAATTGTTGCCAGAGTCAGCACACCAGTTAGAACTCACATTCTGCAGGCAGCAGCTTGACGATAAAAAAGGAAAAATCTTTCCCTTCTTGCTGCCTTCAGCAGATGACTCCAGCCTAGAAAGAAGTCGACCCAAGTGTTAGCAACAGCAATTTGTTGAGTTTTTGCTCATTAAAAACTTTGCCAGAGCTTTACTCCACAACCCGAGCGGCTGGCTGATTGAATGCCTCTTCCCGGAATGAGCAGGCTGAGCCAGGGAGGCACTGCTCTCTCAGCCTCATGTCTGACACCGGCAAAAGGAGGAGCTTCCACCTCTCAGCCGGGCAAGGCTATGATAGAGAACTGACAAGTGGCTCACAGGCACCAGGGGCCACCTGGGGCATGACAAGAGGTGCTGTTCCACCAGCACAGCACACAGCAAGGGCACAGACAGCAAGGGTCCCAGTGTAGCACCCTGGTCTGTGTTCAGAGCACACTGGAGACAAAGCAATAGCTTAGGAAGTGACAGAGTTGGATTTTTGTCCTCTACTCTCTCCTAGAGCAGTGGAAGAGAGCACTGCAGGCAGGGATCACAGAACCATAGAATCAGAATGGTTTGCACTGGTAGGGACCTTTAAAAATCATCTAATTCCAACACTCTCACATGGGCAGGGGCAACTTCTATTCAGTCTGGTTGCTTGAAGCCCCATCTAACCTGATCTTGAACACTTTTCTGGGGAGCAGCCCTGAAGAAAGGGATCTGGGGATGCTGGTTGGCAGCAGGTGCAGTGTGAGCCAGCTGTGTCCTGGCAGCCAAGAGGGCAAACCACATCCTGGGGTGCATCAAAGTGGGCATCTCCAGCCAGGCAGAAGGGGTGATTATCCCACTGTATTCAATCTTGGTGCAGCCCCATCTGGGGTACTGCACATAGTTCTGGACCCCACAACTTAAGAAGTACATGAAAGTACTCAAATGTACTCAGAAGAGGGCAACAAAACTGACAAAAGAACTGGAAAGAATGTCCTATGAGGAGCAGCTATTAATACTTGGGCTTGTCTGGTTTGGAGAGAAGGACATTGAGGTGTGACCTCACTGCTCTCTACAGCTTCCTCAGCAGTGGAAAGGGAGAGGAAGGTCTGAGATTTTCTGCCTGGGATCCAATAATAGAATGTGTGGAAATGGTTGAAAGCTGTGTCAGGGGAGGTTTAGACTGGACATTAGGAAGCATTTCTTTACCAAAAGAGTAATCAAACCCTGGAACAGGCTTCCTAAAGAGGTGGTCGATATCCCAAGCCTGTCTTAGTTTAAGAAGCATTTTGACAATGCCCTTAATTGTATGCTTTAACTTTTGGTCAGCCCTGAACTGGTCAGGCGGTTGACGAGATGATCGTTGTAGGTCCCTTCCAACTGAGCAATCTATTCTGTTCTTTTCTTTTCTATGATATCCCCATCATTTCCAGTGATGGGGCATCCACAGCTTCTCTGGGAAATGTTTCAACATTTCTCCACCCTCATCATAAAACATTTCTTCCTTATATGCCATCAAAATTGACCCTCTTTTTGATTAATACCATTAACCCATGTCCTATCTCAGCAGACTCTGTGAAAAATTTTGTTCCTGTCTTTCTTATTAGCCCTCTTTAGGGGCTGAAAGACTACTAGCAGGCCTCCCTGGAGTCTCTTCTTCTCCAGGTTGAAGAAACTGAATTGTCTCACCCTTTCCTCGTAAGCGAAGTGTTCTATCCCTCAGATCATCTTAGTGACTCTCCTCTGCACTCACTCAAACAGGTCCATGTCCTTCTTGGGCTGGGAAAGCCAAAGCTGGACACCACACTCAACACAGAGGGCCAGAATTGCCTCCCTCACCCTGCTGGCCTCTCTGCTTTTGATGCAGCCCATGACATGGCTGCTTTGTAGGCTGCAAGCACACATTGCTGGCTTATGTCCAATTTTTCATCCAGCAATACCCCCAAGTCCTTCTCCTCAGGGCCACTTCCAATCTCTTCTTTCTACAGCCTGTACTATACTGGTACTGATGATTTCTCCAACCCAGGGTTCAATGATCCATTATTTATGTAGCTCCCTGCCACACTTGACTGAAGATCTGTTGGCTTAGCCATTGATCCCACAACCCTCTGGCTGTGTTATGAAAATAACATAGATTTAGCAAAAAAATAGATTAAGATTACTATGAGTAGGGATTCTAAGGCACCCCTGCACCCCTAGTCCTTCCTGCTGACTATGTGGAAGTGGCTTCCCAAGAGCGTGTTTGATCCTTAATGCCAAGAGAAGGCCTGTAACCAATAGAGGATGTCCAGAGTGATCACCTCGGAATCAGGTCCCTCTGCTAAGGACCAAAGCCTTAGAAGCATCTGTATCCCTTTCCACTTCAGTTTTTTAATACCTCCCCAGCATGGAGTTCTCCTTTTTCTAAGGCTCCGTCCCCAGATAAGGTGAAATCAGGGGCTTCTGCTGGTGAACCATGAATGTGAAGGAGGAACCTAAAGAGGCAATGGCTGATTCCCCCTTGGTGAAATAGATAAGAAAGGATGAGGTTTTTCTTTCTCATTGTGGTATGATTTTGTGGCCTGTTTCCCAAAAGTATCAAGCAGAAGCCAAAGAAAGTAATTTGTCATGCCTCTTCCTGCCTGCATACAGAAGGGCAAGCTGTGTGTGCATCATGGGGCAGACCTGCTAAGAGGAAACTTAGGGAGGATGTGATGTACCAGAAAGAGTCTGGGGAGTTTTTGATGGTTAAAATACACACCTCTGTCATAAGTTCTTAGCAGAAAATGACAGTCAAAAGACCAAAGTACCTATGAGGTAATTTAGAGAAACTAAAAGGTCCTCAAAATAACAGAGGTTTTCCCTCTGTAATCATACTGCACAGAGGAAATCCATTATCTTATTTATGGTTTGTTTTTCAGGGTCAGAGCAGACATGGTACTGTATATTGAGAAATACAGGTTGTAATTCTGCAACAGGTTGGGCCACCTCTGTGAGTTTGTCCTACAGTCCTGTACAGTTTGTTTTATCTAGGGTGTACTCACTGAGTATACAAAATTAGTTAGAACTTTACTGAAAGCCAGGCCAGTATCAGCTAACTTGCAGGGTTTTAATTCTGTAAGATGGCCCGAAGGAGGCTTTGCAAACCTGTTCCAAGAAACATGAACTCACATTTAAGAGAACAGCAGCTAAAAATATCAGGACACTTAGTATGCTTCATTTGGCCAGGTGAAGAGCCAACCAGTTTAACTGAGAAACTCTGCAAGGGATGGGTAGTATCTTCGGGGCTCTTGAAAAAAGATTCACAAATTCCACCAACATCTATCAAACAGATACTGCTACTCAGAAACAGTGGTATTTTGCAAGCATACCATGTCTGCACAACAGAAATGAACCCCACAAAAACTTCCGTGTTTATAACACCTCACAAAGCATCCTGTGCTTTCTCACCTGCTCTCAGTTATGGAAATACCAACACTGGCTGTGCCTTGCATCTCACCTAGCTTTACATCAGTTGCATGTAGTAGTCAACTTTTGAGTAAGGCTCCTATTACTGTTATCCACCCTCTCTTTTGACCTATTTTAAGTGTCATGGAGATTAGTATCTCCATAGAAGCTTCTTCATTGACCGCAAAGTGAGTCAGGGGTGATGAAGATGACTGAGATCAGCTAACACATCTCTCTCTACACAGAGAGATGAAGACTCTTCTGTTCAAAAGTGCCATGGCACTCAGTTATCCAAGTTCTTGGTTATCCAACTTGGGGATGGTGGAATCAGAGAAAGTTCAGATATGCCTATCCCCAGACCTTCCTAATCGCTTTTCTTGGCAGTTTCTGGGGAGTCATTTGGACAGTGTTCTGTTCCAGAGGGCTTCAACATCACTTTCTGACAGCTTGGAAACAAAAATCTAAACTCCTAAATTACTCTTGAAGTGTTGCCAGTATTTGTGGTTTAATGGTTGAGACTGAGCACGTTTGGTTGTTCTTAAAGCCCTAGACCCTAGAATCAGGTTATTTATTACCTGAGAATTCCACCTACTTTCATCTGAAAGCCCTTGTAATCACAGGGAGTCACAGGAGAAAAAACCACAAGGGAATAAAGGGGAAAGCATGTGAGTATAAAGGACAAAAATTAAAGCAGTTCAGTAGTAAGGATATTGGGAGCCTGATGATTCTTGAGCAAGTGTCTTGATTTGCTAGAGTCTGACCCACATTTTGAGCAAATTGGGCTATAGCTTGTCACCATTAATTTGACTGGTTCTTCAAGTCCTGAGGATTTTTGTAATCTCCAGCCTTCTATCAGATTTCCAATGATGAAGGTGTGCACCTGAGAAACATGTTCTTCCATACTAGCCAACTTTTCTTTAAAATTAATATTCACAGAGTCTAAATTATTAATTTCATTTAGACCAGTTTGGAAGTTGTTTTTCCAGAAGGATTCTTGTGCTGACCCATGGTCTCTTTTTGCATGAATTGCTACAAACAAATCTCATGCAGTGAAGGAAGTGGCATGGCAAGGACAGAAAGTTTCCTGGTTTCCTGCTTTCCAGGGATCACACATTGCTATTGCCTTGGGGTGGTGGGCACACACCATTTTCCAAATTTCCACCCCCTCCTCCCCACTTCTTGCTTTCAATCTGAGTAAATCTGACCAATACTGTGACTAGGCAGGTTTCAAGCAAAGTCAGAGTGGGATGGGGTGGGCAGATAGAGTAGGAATTAAGATACCTAGAAACTGAACATGAGATGGTTGGTGTTCACTCATATCAAAAAGAACTTGTCCATCCCAGCTTCTGGATACAGCATCATGATCCCCCAAACTGCTAGAGCCTGCCTATAGCTGTTTTGGCACAAAAATTTCCTGGCACAGACAGGATGTGTCATAACATAGAAAGAGTGTGTCTTCCATCCATCTGGTTTTCTGATAGCTGCTTCCAAGTGTATTGAAAAGTGCTGACTGAAGATACAGAACAATAAATCCACAGTTTGCCATTCAAAGCCTCAAGAAAAATAATAACCTTGAACCCTGTCCTGAAATTTTATCACTTTATGCTCCAAAGGGACCTCAATGTCTCTAATGGTCTATCCATCTTGAGAGCCATGTTTTACTGGCAGCTCACTCTGACAACAAGAGGGCTGAGTGCATGCCTGGCCTTAAAAATACCCACTTGAAAGTTTTCTGAAAAAAAGTTTAAAAGTCTGCCTGGCTGGTGGCTTGGTTTCTTGCTCCACTACCAGTAACTTTGCATTTGCTGTGTCACTGGAAGCCTATATTGATGGGCCAAAAGTTTCTCTTTGGAAACTTCATTTCCTCCCCAGCAACTGATAGCCTTCCACCTTCAGTAGCAACCCCTAGCCCAGCTCTGTGAGGGCATCAGGCCAGCATCCAAGTGTGCTCTGTCACAGCAAATCGGGTTCTTTTAAGCTATGTTTGCTAAAGTAATTTTCAAGCAGTGGAAGGGAGCAGCCACAGACCCAACACCAGCATAAGAGAGGGTGCAGGGAGGCCAAGGTGGAGCTGGTAGGGGGGACACTGGTGTGCCAGGAGCAAACACTGATGTGAAACCCCAACTTTACAGCTTTCCCGGGCCCTGGGTATTTGCTGCCCAGGATACTAAATATTTTTGCAAATTACTGTATGCCCGGGTACATCTCTACTAGTTCTGTCAGCCCCAAGACAAGAAGCACAGCACAGTTAATCTCTGCACATATGAACTCTTCTATTCCACAATAGCACTGCTTTTTCTATACCCTCCATTTGGAAGGGTCCCTTGGCCACACCACCCTCCAGTGCCTGCACTGGTATGTGCTAACTACTCTACCAGTTAGTAGAGCCCAGGCGGTATTTTTTAACCCTCCTGTTTTATTTCCAAATTGCCAATAGCTAGTGATAAAAACAAGGGTCAAGGACTACTACAAAGTTCCACCCAAAAGAGATGCATCTTTCCGTATGGGCTTAATTCAAGTAACTAACTGGGTGCCGGAATCATGGGCAATATACTATGTAACACCATTACTCTTCTGTTCAATAAAGGTATAAGGCTCAAGGACAAAACCATTTGGTTCCCAAGAATGCACTGAGAAAGGCGAGCAAATGCATCGAGGCTCAGCCAAGTGTTGTGGCAGGCGGGTGCTCAAGCGCTGCAACCTTCCAGAAGCACCCACACCTGCAAAGGGGAACAGGAATGAAGGACCAGGAATAATGGAGGGTCCAAGTTTCAGTATGGGGAGCAGAAGGGGTGGAGAGAGCATCAGGGGCCAGTGATCTGAGGGAACAGAGGCAGGACACAGGCAGGGCCAGGGTATGTGAGCCAGTAGGGAAGAAGTGAGGGAGTGGGTAAGGAACAAGGGTTAATGGGGGAGCAGGGAAGGGAGAACATTCTAGGGCTGTGACATATGAGGGAGAAAGGGGCAGGGAGGTCAATGGGCCAACCAGGGGAATGGAACTGCGGTACATTAACATAATGTAGCAAAGGAGCCTGGGGGGAGGTCTTTTAGTCTCCCTTACCTGAACAACTTCAGGGACCAACCTCCCAAGGGACTGCAGTGTCATCCTGACCAGGAGCCTTATCAGCCTCTACAACTAAGTGCACAAATTCAACCATGGGCTGTGAAATTGAGGCTGAAGCGAGGTCTTCCACTCCTGCGGAGGGTGACAGGAGCCCAGCTTTTTTGATAACATAAAGTGTACTCAGCTGTATAATGGCTCCAGCTGTTCATGCCAGGTCACTAAGAGATGAGACTGGGCAATATATGCTCTGACATCTGCTCAAAGAAGGGAAGGTTTGGGACCCAAGTGCTAGGCCCCAGTGGGCCTGTCGTCATACAAATTTGGTGATACAACTCACATTTGCAAATCTTCCACTGGATTCCCTGAGGGGAAAAACTCACATTTATGAATCTTCTTTGGATTTTCAGAGTGAAGAAAGAATAAAATATCTATTTAAAGGCTTTAATCTGATTTTCAGCTGTTGCTGTATGTGCTACATACACATGCAGCATGAGGCCCAAAGCTGAATGGCAGACTATAGTCAGAACATTGGTGTTTGGCTACTGTAATTTTTTGCAGCATATAAAATCTATGAAGTAGTTTGTCGACCCACATAACACACTGAGTAACTTTCTATCAAATGAATCTTGAAAGAAGCTGAACACATTAAAACCTAGGAAATTAATAGGAAAGCTTTTGTTTTAATTCCTCTTACCTGGCTGAGGTCAAAGTACCCACTTCTTCCTATATATGCCAAGTCTAAAATGTCTCCTACCAGTGAAAGTATGTGAATGCAAATGCACCAAGTCTTCCATAGCCAGCATCTTCCATCGATTAAGCTGAGCAATCTCTTCACTATGTCCTTGTTTAGAGAGTCTAAAAATCATGCTACATTTAGCCCTGGAATTAACAGGTGCCTGGTTGCATCAGAGATTAAATTTGTTGGAGTGAAAATACACTAATAAGTAACAGACATTCATTTTTCATAGTCCAAGGTAACGGGGTTTGTTCTTGTTTACAGAGCAGCCTTATATAGCTGAAACAACTTGCCTGAGCAGAGAGGAGATGACCTGCTGGCGACTGCCTGTCCCCCTGACAGAGAGCCAGGACTGACTGTGCAGCTCAGGGCGGAAAACGTAACAGGAGACACGGGAAGGATGTCCTGCACCGCAGACAGGGCACAGGGCTTTTAGTGGTTAAGATGACAACAAATGCACACCTCTGTCATCAATCCCTAGGAGCAAGCCATATCCATAGAGAAATTTAAAGAAACCAAAAAGGTCCTCAAAAACAAGTGAGGTTTTGTTTTTTGAATAATGATAATGTACTGAGGAAAGCCATTATCCTATTTATGGTTTGTTGTTCAGACTCCCAGCCAACAGCACACCATACTCTGTGAATATATACATTCTAATGATATGATGGGACAGGACACAGATGTTACGGGTTTGTCACACAGTCCTGCCTGGTTTGGCTTAACCAGCATGTAATTGCCAAGCATAAGAAGCACTTGCAGTTTATAATGACTGCCAGTGTCTACTAATTGCTGTAACATGACTGCACATGACAACAAGAGAGAAGGGGGAATAAGTAGGAAGTGATAAAGGGAAGGGTTCAGGGGACTAGTCCAAAGAACAACAAAAGTGAACTCAAAACAATTCATGTTGAAACCACGTAGCAATTTTATTATGGAGAAGCAGAACTGTGACTAATTTAATTGACTAAAGAATGAGAGTTTGATCTCAAATACTGTCAAAGATCACTTGCTGCTCTTCTCTAGGGATGGCCAGGCAATAGAAAACCTAACAGATTAGGATTATGTATCACTTGGTCTCTTCCCAACAGAACCATTGGCGTGGAAATGTGTTTCTGAATCACCATTCTCATCTTCCTTTTCTTCTGTGTTTTTGTGGCCAAAGTCTTCCAAGATTTTAAAAATTGGAGCATTTTAAATATAGGAGCCTTCCCACTCATGCCCATCTAACATGTTGCTTCCCAAGCAAAGCATTTACAGGTAAGAATTATTTGCATTTCTCCTTGACTTTTATTGCAGATTCCTTTAAATTCTTGGTCCCTAGTCAATCCTCCAAGTGTGTGAGGCACTGAAAATGAGAGGCCATTGTTGTGAGATAAGTTTTTCATTAATAGTCTGGATCTACCCATCATGAAAAATTAGACAAATGTTCAGAAAAATTTGATTAGAAGAAAAGTGAATTGTTGATACAGCACAAATAGGGGTTTACTTGTATATGGGGCTGGATTTTCAAAGAGCATTGATTTTTGCACCATTTCAGGCTTAGATTTCTATATCTTCTTTATAATTTGGTGCCTGAAGAGATAAATTAAGGCAAATGCCTGAACTGGGATCTGAGGTCCAGATGGGTCTTTGTCCTCACTGCACAAATCCAACCCCCTCTTTATAGCAGGTTTGCCCTCAGAGGAGACAACCTCTGAAACCATGATGGAGAGCATGCCAGCTCTCCAGCACTGTGGATAACTGGGGCTCACTTCCCAGCTCTTTTTTATTTGCCAGTGTAGATATGTCCTTAGAATCCTTCCACTGTCTCTGCAACTGGGCAAGTACATACAGAAGCCAATTCAAACTTTGGGAGAGCTGCCTTATCTTCTTTTGGATATGCCTCTATCCCTCCATTGGGTATAGTGAGAGCTGAGGCAATTTGGTGATTAAATCTTCTTGTAAATCTAGCCAATTACAAAAGAGAGAAACAAACTGAGATTCTTGTAGGATTTTAAATTTTTTTCCAAAATATTTGAAGATTGTTGAGGAATACATTCAATCAAGGTAGCTCAGTGGGTAGATCCAGTGGGAGCTGCAGGTTGAGTTCTGGGTGGTAGGAGCTGGAGACAAAAGGCCATGGTCTCCTGACCCCTTGCATAACAAAGGGCACAGGGAGCTGTGGCACCAGCCAGGTGGCCAATCACTCACATATGGCAGGAGCTGAGGACTCAGCTGAACACGGCTAATTAAAAAAGATAAATTTCTGTCTAGTGAGGAAACTGAGTATGTCCAAATCTCATTACACTTCCTAATACGGGAAGAAGCATGAATTCTGTATTTTAGGGAAGTTATAGCTCAGGCAACTATCTAGGCTATCAGGTCAGATCATACCTCCATGCTGTATGACAGCTACATATATCTGTGATGCATCTCACAGAGAAGAGAAATAGAAGTATGTTGAAAGCCTGGAATGGAAACTGGAAAGCTCTACTCTGAAGAAAATGAGGCTCTTGAACTCAAAAAATAATCCTTTAGCACTTCGGGGGATATGGATTTATATTAATACTGAGTTAATTGCTTTTTTTTTTCATTTGGATTCTATCAAGCAACTCACCAAGCATCCTGGATCCTCCCAAATTGAGGCAACAAATGTTACGTGTTGCTGGAAACACGTTAGAAAAAAAAAATTAAACCATCTTCCTGTGGTAAATTTTGATTTCTACGAGAACCACATTTTCCATTTTTAAGATAGAATTTCCAAGCAACTCTAAAATATGGCTAAAAAACATATCCACAGCCATCAGGAATTGTTGGTTAGCAAATGGAAAGCAAGCTCAGGTTCAAAATAAACAATGTGGGTTTGCAACCTTTTGTGGTTTCATTGTAGGTATCATGATAACCAGCCCTTTTACCCCTGACAGCAAGAATTTGTTCACTGTCTCACATCTCGCAAAGAAAACAAAAATGTGAGCCCTGAATGCTCAACCACCAGCAAGAAAATAAAAACAACACAAAACACATTCTTTGTACATCTCTCAGTTTTGACTGGTTGGGGTCCTGACTCATGAGTGTTGAAAGTTTGGGGTTGCCAAAACTGCTTTTGTTTGTCACTAATAATCACTCATCCCAAGGAACATGTGGTTTACTGTCTCATGCCAGGCCTCCAGTGCTAGGGGCTGAGGTTCCTTGGTGAGACAGCCTCTCCCAGCTCCAAGACATGTCCTTCTGCATTATCGGAAATTTTATTTTTTTTTAAGCATCAACTGTAAAACAAATAGGTCTTTCCCTTGATAGACATTATGATTTTATTTTTTTTTTTAGGATTAACTTTGTTAGCCACAAAACTTCTGCAATGTTTCAAGACCACTGATAACTGAGCAGGATGGAAAAGAACACAAGTACATGCAGCCTGCTGTTTGTTTTAATTACTTTCTCTGCTATGGCTAGAGACTTCTGGAATTATCCTCTTGGTGGAAATAAAGTTAGGCAGTTGGGCTTTTCTATCAAAATACTTAGCTGAGTCATAAGGGTTGGGGAAAAAGTAACACAGGATGAATTTAGAGTTGTATTGAGTTGTCTGGTAAACAAAGGTACATTCTTCAGAAGTGCCCAGGTAAATTACATTGTCTAATATGTTTTCATTCTGTACGCTCTCCCTGATAGAACAGTCTCAAGATTAGTTGCTTGGTTTTCTATATTGCCTCTTACAGGCAGATTCAGGTAGTCCACCAATACCACCTGCCCCAGAGAAGGCAATGCAGAGTCCTTCTATGGCAGCCATTGTAGGAAGAAGCTCCCATAAGAAAATACTCCAGTCCATTTTCTTCTTGGCAGAAACAAGAAACTTCTCCCTGCACAAACAAACAAGTCCACTTCAAGCACTGACTACAACTGATGTCCATTCTGTCCCCTAGTTTCTTCCAGGAATACAGTAGTCTCAGAACTACTCCAAAAATAGTCCTACAAGCGGGTCATATAGAGAGAAATTTAGTGCAAATATCTTATGGACTGAGCAATTAAGCCAAAGGGCCAGATGCCCAGAGTGGGTCTCAATTCTACTAAGATCAAACAGCTATTATATAATCACCCCAATACAAGAAAGAAAAATTTTACAGTGAGTGTAGTCACTCCCTGGAACGACCTCCACAGGGGCATGGAGATGTTCCCATCGCTGGAGGTTTTCCAGTTATGACTGGACAGAGTGCTAGATAACTCCCTTTCCCCCAAAATATTGGACCAGATGATCTTTCAAGTTTGCTTTCAACCTGAGCTATTCCATGATTCTATGATACATATCAACACATTAACTAGTAACCCAGACTCCTTTATGGTTTTAAGCTCGTGAAAGGACTGAAAAACAAGCTTTATGAGCATTGACTGAGGGAGTTGGGCTGTTTAACCTGGAGAAATGGAGGCTCAAGGGAGACCTTATCACATTGCAGGTTTTATGGTTGGGGTCTCAGCTATACCATCAATCTCTGCTGCAATTCCAGACTGGAGAGGAAAGGTGTTCAGAACCTTATCAAATTCATGAGGGAGGATAATACCATTCTGCTCAAGCAATGTCTGAAGGATGTGGACTCACAGGAGATCCTTAGACAACTGAGATACCTCTTGCTGTTCACATACTTGCTTGGTAGGAACATTGCTCCCATAAAGAATGCACTTGCTACTGTGTCTTCTGAGGGGGGTTTAAGCCACCAAGGCACTTGCACTCCAAGAGTTTCTCCTCACTGCAACAGCAAAATTTGAGTTTACAGTTCTAAGCAAGCCTTGCTGCAAAATACCCTGTGAATGTCAGAGTGAGCAATAGAAATGAGAGGGGTGTTCCGATTGTAGCGCTGTAAGTTGGCTTCTTCCCTAAAGACAGGGAATGTCTTGGCCTCCCTGCTAGGCCTGCTTATGCATTTTACACGTCTCATTTGAGCTGCTTTGGAGAAAATGCATAAACAGTTGTATTAGAGCTGCCAAAAGGGAGTCTCAGGCCCATTCCTGAAATCAAGACTTAAATGTTTTGGAAAATGTCTTTCCATGTCCGCCTTAGCATACAGATCTTGGCCTGACTATTCATGGGCTGGAGCTTTATGCTGTCAGCCATGCCAAAAAGAGTGGAGGGGAGATGTCATTAGAAAATAAAGGTATCTAGCAGCATATCAGGTATTTCATCCTCTCAGCCCTTCAGAAGTTCACTTCAGTTGGTGCATGTCTGAACTGGACTCATGGCAGGTCCTCAGCCTGTCCATCAATGGTCCCAAGCTGCCTTCATACCTGAGGACAGATGAACCAACAGAGGTAGTCAGCAGTGGGCTTTGGGCTGAGAGACATCTGTATTCCTCTAATGGGCTGATAGGACCATTTTTAGCATGAAGCAGTACATGCTACTATATATTCAAATACTGATTTACTATATATTCAAATACTGATTTTTATACACAGGCCAATGACATTGTCCTGCATGTTTCTGGGAGGTAAATGTTAAGTGTTGTAAAATCAGCCCTTAACAGAAGAAATAGATTTTGTCTACATAAAAACAGTGCTTTTAAATTCTGATAGTAATTTTTCGGTCTTAGAAAATAAACCTAATGACACCACTGTATGTTTATTTCTGACCCTGAAACCTCAAAAAGCCAACAGCCCAGTAAGGAGTCCTAGCTATTTATTTTCCTCTTGATTCTTACCCATTAGAGTATCAAAGTGGCAATTTTCCAAACAGGCATTCATTTTGACAAATGCATTTTACTGACCCCTTTTACAAAGGCCAGACCTTGGAGGATATGTAGAAGTTTCTGTAGAAAATTACCTCACTGTTAAGAGTAAGGATGCCGGATGTCTCCATCTCAGCTATCCATGAGTCATCTTGATTTGTCAGATGCATTGGGTTTTATAAAAGCTCAAGGTAAAAATAGCCACAGGAATAAAAAGCCTCGTCAGCTTCATTCTGTTTCTAGCAACAGTCAATAGCAAAGGTGTCATCTTCCCATATGATTATTTTACTTCCAAAAATCTTCCAGTATTTACATAATGCCATCACTCTTAAAAGATTTTCCAATAACCATGAATTACAGTTTAAATAATTGCCTAATTGGAGGACCAGGATTTTCAGCATTAAAATCCTTAGACTGCAGCCATCTGTGATGTCTACAAAAATGTATCTCCCCAAGTAACTCAAAAGCTTTGCGAAACTGCAAACTTGAGAATATTGTTTCTCTTCCTTCTCTCTCCATCTAAAAAAATCCTGCCAAAAGCTGGGATTGGTGACACTGAGCATGTTCTCTAAAGAGCTAAAAACTGTGGACTGATGAGCTTCCAGCAACAGAGTCCATATCCTAGAGTTAGATGGGCAGAACTCTGTTTATGCCATGTACACATCTTCAGCTGGGCTTAAACCTGGGTATTTGCACATTCATAGCAGTTCAGATGTTCAGCTATACATGAGCTTATGTTTATAGCCAACTAGAAGAACAAGCAGACAGGCATAAGGTAGACAATGCATAATTTGATGACATAATAAGCACATCCATCTTTGACAATTCTGTTACTACTATTGGGCTTCACTAGGCCTGTAGTTTTACCTCTATCTGGACTTTTATTTCTGGTTCTGCAAAGTGTGATGTTTTCTTCTTTGGTTGCACACTGGCTGGAGGTGCACATACACAAGCTAAGAGATCCATGCCTTTCTCCAAAGATTTATTATTGAGCACTCACCTTACAGCAAAATTGCCTGGTTTCATGTTTTGCATTACAACTCTGACACATTATGTTGCCTATTTTTGCTGCTACTTAGAATTCCCCAGCTCCAACACCTCTTTGTTTTTCCAGTAATCTCTGCCTTTTCAGTGACCCATATACCCACAGTTCAGCAACTGAGCCATACTGGGTGCACCACTGGTGCCTGTGGGTAACCTCATTCACCTCTTGGCCAGCTGCTCCTCTCACTCTCTTGCAACACTTATCAAATGGGAAAATCCCCTTTGCAGAAATCCACCTCTGTCATCTTCACAGCTGGGTAAATGTGCATTTTCTTTGACTCTAATATTGAAATCACAAAACCATAACAAATTTCCTTTAATCTGGAATTGCCACTCCTACTGTGGTGAGAAGAAAGGTGACAGGATTTTAAAGCAAAGCAAAGATTTTTTAAAGTAAATTCAGTTATGATCCAGGTTTTACTGTAATTTCCAGAGCAAAATTATTAAAAGGAGATGCAGAATAATGTAAATAACTAAAAATGGGCCTAATATCCTCTAAATGGTCCCAGAATGTTACTTATGGGATATTGCTGATGCTAAGTCTCTCTGACAGTGTTTGGTCAAGTGAGGGTGGGAGGCACATCGAAGATGTGGAAGATCACTTAAGGCTGCTGGAAATAAAGATGCATCTATCTCACAGATACAGTTCATGTGTAAGGACTTGATAGGAAAGATTTACTTCATAAGATGTCAAAACCCACAACTTTACCTTCAGTATCCAGGGTTCTATGTTCAGACATGAACAATTGAAGCTTCTTACCTACTAAGAGAATNAAAAAAAAAAAAAAAGATTTGAGTATAGACAATTTTCTAATTTTCTATAGCATTTAAAAGTCTTATTTTTGTGTCATTCTTTTCCTTAAAAGGCTGTTGAAATTGTCAGTGATTAGTACAAAGATTAAATCTGAGCAGAAGAACTGGTATAAAACTATGTGTAAGATAGAGAGGTACAAAAGAAGGGAGTAATATAAAACAGCAATAAAAACTGGACCGGATGTACTCACTCATCACTAGACATGTTACATGATTAATCACTTGTCCTCATTGTAACAACGAAGCCAGGAAATCCACAAAACCTCAGTATGTATGCAATAGTGCATTTCTAGCTAACAAATTACAGCTATCAAGCTACAGAGAGAAGCATGCACTACATTTACTATAATTTAACATACTGGCCTTGCCTGAAAACCTGGCAAGGTTTGCTACCATGCAAGCCCATAGCATCAAAGCTCTGTATTTCTATGAGGGTGAAAATTCAAGTGTTTAGAATTTACATGATTCTCAGCCAGAAAGACCAGGACCAGAGTGATTTGCATAAAGTAGTTCATCTTGAAGGTGCTTCTGATGGTCCAAACATCCAGCACTAACCATAAACAGAGCAAACATTCTAAACAGGTTGTGGTGGCGTTACCTGGAGCCAAAGCACAAGCCTGGCTGCATTTTATGTCAAACCACTGACCAGCCCTGCTGCTGCTTGGAAAGTATGGCTGACATCCGATTGCGGGCCGCCCATGAGGTTCACCAAACCACCAGCAGGAGAGTGGTTATGTTGCTTTCTTCAAAACATTTTTGTGGCTTTCTTGAGAGCACGGTGTTTGTCAGGTGAGTAGCACAGCCAGGATGGTTTTATTGCCTTGTTGCCATTATATGCACGTCAGTAGGCTCCCAGAGGCCTCTCTTCTGCTCAGCTGTAAATAGTGTGTATGAAGAACCATTCTCTGGAGGGGCTGCAGGCATCAGAACACATTTTAAGGCTAACAAGGAGCATTTTCAGTCTGAGCTCCCATACACCAAGAGGAAATACCCAGTTATTTATGTAACTCTAAAGTATTTTTTTTTTCTTTCAAATATAAAGAACATTTTAACCTTTTAAGCTGCAATTTTCGGTCATGTCAATCCAATACTTTCTCAATGGGAGAGGACTGCAATTCTGAAATGGTGACTTCAGGTCTTCTCAAGGGGTGGTTAATTAGCTGTTGAATTAGCTCTCTGCACCTAATTAACACATGGCCACCTAAGATGCCTCTTAACATCCATCTGCCACACATCATCCTCTGCCACTGACCTCTTTCCCTGGAGCCTCATCAATCAAATTCAGCTTGGCAGGAGACTTCTTGTTCGTGTAGAGGAGAGAGGGAGACAATTCTCACCTGTGCAAAGGGCAGGAAGCATCAGTCAGCTTCACAAAATGAGAAACAAAGAAGAATAAGACAGGAAACCTACCCAAAAGAACTTCCAGAAGCCCCATGTCAGAGCTGAGCAGAGAATTCCCTTATTCCAGGTGATCACAGTGTTATAAACATCATTCATCTTAATGCATGCTGTTGTGGCTTTGATTACAAAGTCATGCCCTTGGAAAAACAAAACAAAGAGGGATAATATCATGTGGAACATTGGATCCTTGCATTTCTAGCGTTATCTTTGGGAATTCCTAGACTATTACATAGCCATGAGTTTGCTACTGCCTTGAAGGTGAGTTATCTAGAACAGGGAGAGACGTTTCATCCTTTTGACTCCCCATGGAAAGGTCAAAAACCAGTCAGGTACAAAAAACCAGAATGATAAGATGGTTTGGTTTGCAAGGGACCTTAAAACTCATTCAGTTTCAGCCCCTCTGCCATGGGTAGGAACACCTTCCACTAGACCAGGTTGCTCAGCCTGGCCTTGAACAATTCCAGAGACGTGGCATCCACAAATTCTCTGGGCAACCTGTTCCAGTGCCTCACCACCCTCATAGTCAAAAATTTCTTCGAATATCTGATTCAACCTCACCTCTTTTCACTTTAAAGCCATTCCCCTTTTTCCTATCACTACATGCCCTTGTAAAAAGCCCCCTCCCAGCTCTCTTGCAGCCCCCTTTAGGTACTGGAAGGTGCTCTAAGGCCTCCCCAGAGCCTCCTCTTCTCCAGGCTGAACAGGAGACATGTCTGTCTTCACAGGAGAGGTGCTCCAGCCATCTGATGATGTTAATGGCCTCCTCTGCACCTACTCCAGCAGGTCCATGTTCTTACGCTGGGGGCCCCAGAGCTGAACTTTCAAAAGTGATTAACTTCCAAACTATGAGGATTTTTCCACATGCAACCAGTTTGGGACAGTGATTTCCAGATTTGCCTGAAAAGGCTCACAGTTTTGAAGCTTTATTACAGGAATGTATCTGAAATTGTAAAATACTTGTTTGATCATATTTGGGAGAGTAATAAAAATGCTAACTATTGTGGGATTTAGCAAATACAAGGAGTCATTGTGAATGCCCAAAACTCTTCAGAAGAGCCCAGGATCATTGTTCCATTTTATAGACTGACTCCTTCCAACAGATTTCACCTTCTTTGAGGGTATCAAACCTTCTTCAGGGTCAATGAAGTGTCTGCAGCATAGGACTTGAGGTTGGTAGACCTTTTAGCAGCAGAGAGTAGTATTGAAATCAAGTCAGGGAAGCAAAATTCCATGGAATAGGTGCCAAGGATGCCATGTGGGATTCAATGCAATCCACAACCTCTCCTAAAAGTTACTAGACTGAGAAGGTGGACTAGTTAAAAACTCCCACCCAATAAGATCACTACAACCAAAAAGAAAGAAAATTTTTGCAACCTTTACTCTTCTCAACATCTCAAGACTGTAGAAACTCCACATTTAAAAACAGATATTGAATTTAGGACACAACTGTGTTTGAACATTTCAGTGGCAAATGTTGGTAGGAAAAAGACAAAAGACAGTTGGTAGGAAATTAATTTCAGTTCAAATTAAGTGAGCTCCAGGGTCAAGACTGTGGTATGACCACAGTTCATTCTCTTTAGTTTTCTCCTTTTTAATAAGATACCATTTCATGAGCTTTAGCTTTACTGCACTTCCAGTCTAATTACTAAAAAATGTTTACTTTTTAAGGAAGAAAATTGAAAATGAACGATGGAAACAACTGATCTTCTCATTGCTGCCATGTATTCAGATTAATGGTTATTTCCCTAATTAATCTAAATCACTCATCCAGTGTAATTTGGATGGCAGCAGGAAGGATGACTTTTTTATGCAGCTAAATTTTTTCTTAACAGTGGTGGCAAGCTAATACATGAGAAAAAGTCTGACATATTTTAAACACGCAGACTACAAGCTGGGCATATACCATAAGCAGTGCCATTCCAACATTTGCGGAAGACAAAAAAAATCTCACAAGATAATTTTAAACAAAAATTACAAAATTCTCTGAAAACATGTCTCTAGGAGCCTCTCAAAAGCACTTTGATCACACTGATGAGGACTCCTTGGGGAATTTCCAACACCCACCTCTTTATTTTCTCAGGCAGTCACAGGAAAAGAGGTTTTGTTGAAGATGCCAGCATATACTAGGCTTGTCAGGATGTTTCAGGCTTAACCCTTTGAAGACTCTGATTGCCCTGAAGATACAAAATTCTCATCATGGTTTACAGCAATAAATTAGGACACAAATCAAGTTCTGAACCCCCTAAGCAAAAAGAATGAAAATCGTGTATGATGTGTTGCCACAGAAATATTAGTTAGGCATCTCTCAGTCCTGCAAGTTAGCTTGGATGCTCTCCTATTCCCAGTGCCTTTTAACCCCAATGGATTTAGCTGTGAACTCTTAACTCTCTGATACATACTGCATAACATAGTGTAAAGAGTTCAACAGGACACCTAAGTACTACCATTCCTCTTGACATAATTTCTCTGCTTTTACAACTTGGTTTCCACCAGGCCATATTCTTACTTCCTACAGAAACATCATGCGCCTCCTCTGAACTACAGCTTCCAGCAGAAGCAGATGGTTCTTTGCTGTATTTCTGTCCATATTGTTAGCATTTTTGTAGCATCATGTCTTTGTGTGGTTCATTGGTCCAGTTGCAGCATGTTCACAGCAGCATACTATGGGGCAATACTATGAAAACACCATCTTCCTAGGTCTTGACTATTTGTTGTTAAAGGTTACTATCTATCTAAATTAAGACTTGATGCAACTGGGTGAGACAACAGGGGTTTTGCCAGGTTTCAAAAGGACTGAGTTCTACCCTGTGTCTGGAACCCAGCTAGCAGCACACTGCACACAGCAGCATGGAGTATGTTAGAGTTACATTATCCTTCAATATCAGCTTAAAAGTTACTTTTAGATCAGCATAAAATCCAAGGGTTTTGCAAGCAGTAAATTGGGTTCCAAACCAAAGCAACCACAGATTACTTTCCTACAGGAGTGAAAAACTCAGCCAAAAGCAAGTTTAGCGCTTCTTCACTGCTTGATGATTTCTGGTAGGCAAGCCTTATTCCATAGCTCACAGCTAAGACTCGCCTTGCTGGTTTTTAACCACTTCCACTAGACAAGAATGAGAAGGCCAGAAGTCACATCAGGACAACAGAGCAGGGTCAAAAGAGAAGCTGAAGGTGACAGCTGCACTACAAGGCTCAACAAAGGACAGGAAAAAGGTAGAAACCAACAACAGCCACAAGGAAATTGTAAGAAGAGCCTCCAATTTAACTTAGAAGTCAAATGAGGTGGAAGCTGTACAAAATAAGAGATTGGCATTAAGTGGGCTACAGGGGCAAACAGCAGAAAGAAGTACCCCATTATCACACCCTTTCTTTTCTCAATATGCATCTTATTCCTGGTTGAAACACCGGAATTTCAAAAAATTAAGTCAAATGAGTTGCACAAGTGTTCTCTTTTGCCCTTTCTTAATTAAAAACAAACCAGCCCAAGTAAATGCACGCAAAGCTCCCTCCCTTCTGCTTCCCATGAGCAGAAGCAATTTTCAGAGGGATAAAGGCAATGCAGACTATATGTTCTGACTACATAAAGGTCCTAATTTCAGTTTTTGTAATTCCTGTGGAAAGGTGTTTTGTGGTCATGGACTAGATAGCCAGTACCGTGACCACAGCCACAGCCTCATGCTTGTCACTGTTGGTTCCTTTGCCCCAAACAGTCACACGCTTCATGGTTTGCCTCAACAGCAGGGGAAAGAGACAGCATTTGATTAATATGGTGCTCAATAACCAGTAAGGTTAGTGATCTGAGTACAGTTCTGCAGCCTTGGCATGACTCACTTTCCGTAGCCACCTTCCAATCACAAGCTCGGAGCAATAGCCAGCATGGAATTCAGTCACACCAGAAGCTCAGGCTAGGGACTGAGAGAAAGGTCTGACAATCAGCAGCAAGAGATGGAGTAGCACACATGTTGGGCGAAGACTATGGACTAGCTGGAGACTTAACTCTCAATTTAATACACCGAGGTTAAACAAAGTGCATGGATACTGTTTTGTGGTTGAATAAAGCCAGCCAGAACCAGACTGCTGAATGAAAGAAAAATAAAGTCCAAGGCAGAAAGAAAAAAGCTCAGATTTTATCTTCCACATGAATGTCTTCTTTCCCTTTATGAAAATCTTTTCTTTGTTTCCAACTCACTACTTGTCTTTTTTTTGTACATACAGTATTTGAAGAGTAAGTTATTTACTTGCTTTAGTTAACATATATTTTCCATGTGATTGACCATGAGACATTACCCAAACAAAAAATCTTTGAAATAGATATGGTAATGAAACAAAAGAATGCTCCTTGTGGAAGCAATCTCAAAATACTAAAGAAACCTCCTTTAAACAACCATTGCAAAAATAATCAAGGAGAGTTACTCATGCTTACTGGTTTTAAAGTAACTTCAGCAAAAATTCCCTAATCCTTACAATGAAACCCAGCTGTGATTAGTAGATTCACAACTTATACATCAAGAGACATTATTGTAGCTATTTGCAACAGCAGTACTTCTAAATCTTAGAAATGGTACCTGTGCACATCCTATCTGCTCAGCATTACTGTTTTGGGGTACTTGACAGTAAGCTGTTTGGTGGATTTCACAAGATACCAAAACACTTGAGGATTTTGAAGAAGCCTGTGAAATGTCCTGTTTCATACCTTTGCATTAGCAGAGTATTCCTGCATTTGTCCAGAAGCTGAGTCCTAAGTTAGTTTCCCAAAAACTGGACAAAGTGCCAAAGTCCAACCTCAGTCCACATGGAAATATCAAGGCAACCTTACTAACCCATCTTCCAGGCAAGATGAAGCTGACTGCCTCTTACATCCCACTTGTGCTGTGAGTAGAGTCCATGTGACACTTTACTGCATGTCAGTGGAACTGCGGGTTTACCTTTCAACCCAAAGACAGTAAAGCAGCGTCCTCACACCTTGCAGGACTGTAAGCAGTATGCCATCTACTGATGCACTATTTACTATACCCTTCCTCAAGTGCCTGCACACAGCCACCGACAAGGACCAGTCTTAGCTGTGTTTGCTGAAAAGAAAAATAATATTCTATGAATTTACAAGAAACAACAGCACTCTCAAAGCCAGTGAAATGTGTTTTATTTTAAGCCACTGCTAAAACAAGGACAAATTTAGTGCAACCTGGAGTTCGTTATCTGAAAAATGAATATAGTTAAATTACTAAAATGGCAAAACGTGTCACCATTATACAGTACAAGACCTTCATATTCATTGAGTACAGTTACATAAACATTTAGTTATTCAAACTGCTTTTGCTATACAATTGCATCACTAACTGGGCTGTGAATTACTGTAACACTGCACAAATAAGCAGCAGTTCCAGCAAATTATAATACATTTTAGTATTAAGTACTATTCAGACATTAGAACGAAGGCCCTCTAAAACTACAACACCAGCCTATACAACAGGAATGTACAAAGATGGTACAAAATAAAGTGACTACAGTGGCTGGGCTCTGTACCTGCCTCTTCAGAGCTCAAGTACAGTAAATGCTTGACAGTAGTGGCTCTTGCTGAAAAGCCAAAATTCTTACGATAAAAATCATTCCTGAATCTTGTATTTCGCTTTGCAAATCAACTGTCTAGAACTACAGGGGTCTGCGCTGGTGTTTACTACTCACTGTGTTCCCATCTCCAACAATATGTTGCTCTTCATAGAAAAGGTCCCAGACAAAGTTACACTAGGAAATGTAACATTTAAAATTATGATACCATTTTTGAGAGACCTAATTAGTCTTGGAATGTGGGTTGCTGGGTTTTGGGGTTTTGGTTGGCTTTTTTCTACAAAGCTTACGCAATCTTTGAAAACTCAAGAACAAAGATACTACAGAAATTGCATTCATGTACATCGTCTGAGCCACCTTTTCACACCCTTGTTTTGAGACAGCAAATCCTCCTTGATTTTAGAGTATGGGTTTGAGTTTTGTTTGGTTTTTATTTTAAGGCTTTATGCATACTTTGAATCACTTATGCACCCCTTCTGAATGTTTAAACTAATTTTAAATACAGCCAGTTCTAACTGTTGCCTTATAGAGGGTCTATTTCTCAAAGTGCTTTTTCTACAGAATCTTAAAGAACATCACAACACTTCCATTTTTTTTACAATATCAAATGTATTTATGAAGTGTTTGGCTGATTTCTGAAACAGTAACATCCTAGGATATATTTTCCTCAACATAAAAATTAAATTCTTTTCCAGGGTTTCCCATACAGAAAAAATGCAAGATGAAAAAAACTCTACTGTTTTATGTTTGTTTACAAAGCAGAGTTGTCTGCTTTAAAGGGACTAGAATGTGGCCCTTCATGTTTTTACAGTTTTCACTTACATTTCTGTATTTGTGGTCAGGAGTTTAAAACAAACTCAGCAAAACTGTAATTTAAGACTTGCATTAGCAAAGAACAGCTTTCTCACTAATATGGCAGACAGCACCAGTTAGATATAGTCAGAATAAGGATTATTCCAACTATTAAATTGTAATAATTTTGCCAGGCTAGTTTAATTCTTTCCTAATTTCACACAGAAAGAGAAAAGTCAAGTTATTCCGAATAAGTTTAAAACAATTTGTGTAGAAAAATGGTTTGACTTTGTTGCTTGTTTTCATAAAAATTAAGTATTTTGTAACATTTCTCTCACAAAAATTGGGAAACTATGCTACTTTCTTCAAAGGCTAATAAAACAATTTCTCCTTAATATAACACCAGTCAATAGTTACACAACATATTTGATCTAATCTGAAAACAAGATTCTGTTTTTAAAAATAATTTTCAGTGCAACTGTTGTCTACTTAAATTTCTGAATAATTGTAAGCTTTGTGAATGGCATAATCTTCTGCCTTTCTCCACAAAAGTAAATGAAAAGAAAAAGCACTTAACCAACTTTATAAAACCCAACATTCTGAATAAGTCAGTTAAAAAATGGCTATTCCTGCAGTGGTTTTTGTTGGTTGTGTTGTAGGGGTTTTTTTAAAATGTACGGTTTTGTACATTTACAATACCTCCAATATCTTTCTCAATGTACAGAAACACTTTACTGCACTATATCCTCATGCCCTGAAATTCCTCTTGGCAAGCAAAATCTAGTTGCGAGGCACTGCTTTTAGCATTTTATTTCCTTGACATTTCAATTTTATATGTAAATTTTTGCAAGTATTTTATTGCTGTGTTAAGGGGAAGGTGTTACACCCAGAGAATTGTTTCAAATTTTCGTCTAAAACAATGCTGAAAATCAACATTAAAAACAGAAAGAAAAAAAAAAAAAAAAAAAGGAAGAAAGTAATATGGGAGCTGGGAGAGGAAAAAAAAATCCAGACAACTTCTGTACCATTCTTAAAAAACATTTGCTACTAGGCCCATCTTCCAAATACACAAATTAAGATAACTTCCCCAGACATGCTTTGGGCTCTGGAGAAAAATCATTCCTGATGCCTAGATTATATTACCTATAACAATACAAAAGACCTTGAAATGGCTTTTGGTCTTTATGTCACATACATAGATTTTTCAATCAGTGAAATGATTATGAAGTGAGGAAATAAACTGAGCATAACAGAATTTTAATTTAGCAGTAGAAGTTTGCACTAGGAGTTCACATCAGTGAGATCTCATACACATATAGATAAAAACACCAATCTCTGTGTGTATTCACATGTGTGAATACATGTATGTGCACGTACAAAAACATGAAAAATCTTTGGCTCTGTGAGAAAGGTGAACTTTGTGAGATCCCAGGCAGAAATCCAGATGACAAAAGAGAACTAAAACCAACCAAGTCTCTGCAAAAAGGCTAGTGGAATGCTATCCTGAAACACAAAGACACGGCAAGAACAGCGCTCTTGAGTTTACCAGCGTGACACTTCACAGTAATTCCTGGGATAGGGGAAATCAGAACTGTACATAGGCCATTAAAACTGAGGAATAGATTTGGAGACCATATATCTACTTGTTTGGGATCACCAACTTGTACACCATATCAACAGTATATTTTTCTGTGAAAACGCTATTAAGATTTTTTTGTTCATCCAAAACCAGTAACACTCTATGATTATTGGCCAAGTTTTAGGTGGCAACCTGGTAATTACCAGCATGTGCCTTTTTCTCTCAAAGGATATATAAAAAACAAATCCCAAAAAACACTTTGAAACCACAGGATAAGTAAAGGTCCAGATTTCCCTTCAGAGAGAAAGGCAAATCAGCAGCATTGGTGAGAAACCCGACAAGACTGCTAAAAATATTCAATTAAAAGTGCCTTTAAAAAAAATTCAGTGAAGGTAGTTAACAAAAATGAAACATCAATTTACAAGAAATTTCCCCTTTACATTTTTATTAGCATTCTTTGCTAAAGACATCCTTGCTGAGTAACAAAACTGTCTTTATAACTGAAAAGAAAATTAATATGTGGCTGCTTTGAAATAAAGAATTAAAAAGTCAAAAAGATGGCCAAAATCCTCAGAAATTTCTCTCTTCTACTTCTAACACATCTGTGTGAGAGACTGATGTACAAATTCTTTGACACAAAACTAGTGCCATAGAAGTATCTGCATATAAAAAGCTGCAGTAAAAAATGTAGCAATTTAAATTTGATTGGCAAGCTTCAGGAAACCTTGCTGAAGAATTACATATGAAATTATGCTCAACTTCTCACTTTGTCCTTCTACCAGAAGTCACCAGATCTTCAGGAGCCAACAGAGGGGAACATGCATTTGCCCCTCAGGACTTTGGAGCAGACTCTCCCATCTTTACATTAAGTTAAAATTGATAAAGGTGGCTATGAAGCCAGACTGTATTAAGCAGTTGCTCAGGCAGGTCACAATTTTCTTTCTGGCAATGCTGTTCTTGGGCATGTAATACCTGGCCAAGATGGGTAATTTTTTCCATTGTCTGCAGCAAGGTATTCCAGAGCAGATTCTTGCTGAAATCAGTGCTCTTAGTCCTACTGCAAATATTGCACACATAGGAGTGGGAGAAAAAGTTATCCTGGCACAATGGGAATCCTGAATATCAAGTCTGAGACCATCTCCTGTGGACTACTATCATAGACAAGGGTTGTTCATAAATATCTCAGTGGAATGAACACAGCAGTAAATACAAGTTATGCGTAGGTGGACAACACCGATTATGGACTGAATAAACATACCATGTGCACAGTATCACAAAGCACAGCACAGCTATTGTGACTTTCACCTCAA
This sequence comes from Erpornis zantholeuca, assembly GCA_013400515.1. Classification (NCBI taxonomy): domain Eukaryota; kingdom Metazoa; phylum Chordata; class Aves; order Passeriformes; family Timaliidae; genus Erpornis; species Erpornis zantholeuca. The sequence goes on along the minus strand of VZTN01036631.1, from coordinate 13,531 downwards.
AGTCTTTTTTTAATGCTGACTATAACTTAAACATTCACTAGTTGAGTTTTACTTTACACATCTGTGTTCTTTCTGTCTCCTTTCAGAAGAGGAATGAAGTGAAGAGCGTTGCATCTTTGGATTTTTCAGACATTTTCCAGAAGCCAACTGACCAAAGATTTACTTAGAGCTTGATCTCCATCAGATGCCTTCCCTATCATTTCACAATATTTCAGCACTGCTTGCAAGAGATCTCCGACTTTCCAATCTCTTTCTCTCAGTCTTCTGGAAAGCTAAAGGGGAGACAGGGGAACACAACACAAAATATTTTGACTGCGACATCCTGATTAAGTTACAGAACTTATTCTTGAAACATTAGGTCATAAGAGATCAGTTGTAATGAGTTAATCATTATTCCCACATCTGTAAAAACAAAACCTTATTCAAGAATCAAGCACTTTTCTTTAAGGCAGTCTTCACAAAACTTTCTTCTGGAGGGAGCACCATTTCAAATTATGTGGTGCCACAGGTATGAGGGCTGTGGTTCATCAAGACTGCAGAAAACAGGAAATTCTGAACACAAGATTAAGACATTTGCCACCCCTCCCATGCCAATAAAGCACGTATAAAAAGACAAAACTCTGTCTTAATAAAAGGATGTGGATTTTCCTTTCACAACATATAGTGTGGTTAGGGTGGCACAGACACTACCCTCAATGAAAACAGCGTCTTCAGAGTTGGGAAATTATAACATCTTGGGGAAGAGGAAAAGGTGATGATTAAGTTAAACTACCACTCAGGAGCAGAGATCAGTGTAGCTGAAAACATTTCTTTTCCCCCAGGATCCAAACAAAAAAATCTTCCACTGCTGATGTGTCAAGCTCAGCTATATGTGTAAGAAATCCTACCCTAAGGAAAGAATGAATTTGACAGTTTGACCAAGAGTAAAAAACCTAACAACTTTTAGTTTAAATAAATAAATAAAACAACACCCACACAAACAAACTTTATTCTCTGTAGCTTTCTGGACACCTGTCAATGCTGCATTTAGTAAACACAGTTTAGACACTCTACTTATTCTTTGGAGCTGTATATTTCTATTCCCTTTTATAGTCCCTACCAAGACCTTCCATATATTAAGTTAAAAAAAGGTCATACACAGTGTTCAGAGAAATATTTTTCACAGCTACAAAATCAAAAATTCATATAATTTCTACTATGAGATCTCTTGATTGCAATATAAAGTTCTATAAAAAATAAAAAGGAAGACAATCTTTCCCTGCTTCTTTACCTAGCTGATGTTCCAACTACAGCAAGGCAGGTGATAGAACTGACAGGAAGAACATGGGTATAAAAACATGTATCAAACAATTAACTTCTTGAGAAAACCATATAACGTGAACAAGCAAAAAAAATCCTCTCTAATCCTGAGTATAATTTATTCTGAACACTGGAAACTTTTCTCCAGTGGAAAAAGACATCTTTTCTATATAAGAAGAGACCAAAATCTGTAGCTATTTCTGTGAATTTTAAAGCAGAGCACAGGAAGTAGGAGTTTTATAGTCTACAACATGCAATTTTGTAAATGATGTTTGTTGGTTTATAAAAGAACGGTCATTTTTCTTTCCTCTGCCAGAGGAAAGTGTGGCTAATGTCCAAATACCTACTTCAGCAAATACTATATACAACTTCAGTCCAAAGAAGTTTTCCACCATGGCAAAACTACAGAGCTGGCACCTAAATTTTAGTTTTAGGTTTAATCTCACAATTTCTTTAGATGCCCAATCTGTTTCTTACTGCCAGACAAGTGAAATATTAGAGTTTACTCCAAACAGGAATATTAAAACAGTTAGGTAAGGCCTGATTAAAAATTGAATACATAAGATCTTTTAATCCAGGCACTTGCATATCCACATTGTCAGGCATCTCAAAGAAGTTAAGAACTATCTATTCTAATTTACTGGTTTCTTGTTATCCCTCCTCAAAAATGTATTTTGCTTCATACACAGGTATTTAACTTCTTTCTGCCTTCCTAATAATAACATGTACCCTTAGGTTAGAGTTCATACCCAGGTGCAGCAAGTAATACCCTGCCTGATAGATGCTAGGAGTACTTTTGCCTTTTATGCAGCCACATCCCACGGGTGGCTCGTTACCCTGCCGTGATCAGCTAACACAAGCCTTTCATCCCTTGCAGAACTCACCACCTGCTTATTCAGGGAGCAGCTGTGACCCTGGTTCCCCACAAAGGCGAGGTAACTCCCGAGGGTACTCCACAGATGCCCCAAAGCCGCGGCTGCCGCGGGACCAGGACACCGGCGATGGTTTCCTGCTGGGCTGCAGCGCCCTCTGGAGGGGCTCGCTCAGCTTTACAAGAGACAGACCCGGGAATGACTACTGCCAATTTAATTCGGTCTGGGGCAGAGATCATTCCAATTGGGAAGTGCGATGGAATTAAAAACAGGTAATCATTCTCTGCCTCCGGGGAGGGAAACAAAAGTTCAATTTATTTTAACATAACTGCATCTGGAGAACTAAAAATAATCTATAAAACTAAGTGAAACAATTAACTACTGTAGCATTTTCAGGACTGCCTGACAGATGCTTGCCTAAAGGACTTACCTTCAGGTGTCAACTCAGTATCAATTTATGACTGAAGCGTCAAGTAGAAGAATATTATAATTTTTAAGGAGGGCACACCTAACAGACACTGCTATTTTCTAGAGTGCTCGTCTCGGTATGTCCTATTATTAAGGTAGCTGGAGTCATGCTCAGATATGCAGCCAGCTAATATTTTTCCTGTGTGTCCTGCAGCATTGGTTCAAACCTCAGCAGTGCAACTTCGTAGTCTCTTAACTCAGAACTGGCTGAAGAATGAGAGACTCAAGCAAAAACTAAAAAAAAGAGGCACCTGCCATTGTTTTCTGTCTTACGTATATTACATATTTTATTGCAATGGAAGATGCAGGTGTCTCACATACACAAAAAAAAAGTTATTATCAACACTTGTGGGTCCTACCACTATCCTACCCTTGTATTTGCAACAAGCATGAAACAGATGAACAGATCTTCAAAAGAAGGCAAAAAACCTCATGAGGTCAGAATGACTGTAATCCCTAACCCCAATTCACTCACATCAAAAACCTGCAGAGAATGCTCAGCCAAGCATGAAAGAACAGAAAAAATGATATATTTTCTTTGTTAAGGCACCTGTAAACCATAGCCGAGAAGAAACATGTGAATATAAGGATTAAAACCAACAATTTCAAATAGCACAGAAATGGAGAGAAGTATTTTCCAGTTTATGAAAGCACAAAGTCCACTCTGTCAGAGCTAATGTACAACAAAACATATTCCTGAAATAATTCTAAATAAAACATACCAAGCTCCAGAAAAGGAGCACAGGACAGGTATTTCTATATGCCCAAAATACATTTCCAAACTTCCTGGGTTATTTCAAGTAAGAATGCAAAACTTCCCATCTCAAAATCAAATACACATTCCAGAGTTACACAGGCAGAAAAGCACCCCAAAGTTGTCATTATCTTTGTGTGCCAGGAAGGGGGGAGTCTCTCTTAGGAAAATTCAGACCAGATACAATCTGGACTAGCCTCTAGGTACCTTTCACATTCTTACCACAATCTACAGTAGCTAAGCACCATAGGTGCACACATCCATCCAACTCTGGGAGTCTGTTTTGTCATACTGACCTTTACCTCCTAGTAACTCCCATTTTCTCCTGAAATGACCTAAGCTTTGGAAAGCCCCAAGCTGAAGAGTCAATATTAAATTTCAGAACTGAAAGCAAGCTTCTTCTTCCTTAATATACTGTTAAGTACATTAAGTCATTTTTGCCAAGATCTTAATTGTTAAATCATAAAAACAGCATCACATTAATGCTTTTTCACATTACCAGGTCACAAAACATAAATATATGATAATTATCATTCCTATGAGCCTCATCATTAGACACAATGCCTATATATCTATTGAGTTAGCCTTTCAATAACCAGGTAATGTTAAAGTAATTTCTTGGTTGATGAAAAAATATAGGTTTAATCTAAGAAGTTCCAGATTATCTTGTGTATTTGGTGTGCAAACATTAAATAATAGTTTTTACAATTTTATAGGAATAATAAGTTTCTCTTACATGTCTCTGATGGAAATACTCAGGACAGTATGCATACCATAATACTGAGCCTTTCCAAAGAGACACAAATTGTTAAAGCCCAGTGCTTTGGAAGTTAGATCTATAAAACCAAAATAAAGGCACCTAAGAATAAAACCATATTATTGAGACTGCTTTGTAATAGCTTTGATTTCAGTTGCTTACAGAATAAAGATATAATATTTACTTTGGAACAAAACTTCTTTCTAACAAGAAAATGTGTCTTTGCTATCAAAAAAACAACAACAACAAAAACAAAAAAACAAAGAAAAACAAAACAAACAAACAAACAAAAACACCAAACCCTGGGCAGAGCATGTTAAGTTAGAAAAAAAAAGCATGATCAAGTTCTCAGAAAGATTGAATTTATAGACAATTAAATACTATGCAAAAAATGCTGGAAAAAATACAATTTTCACCAAGCAAAATGCTGTAATTGCATCCTTATTGGAGTAAAACACTTGCAAAAGTGAAACAAGCATCTTTGATGAATACTGGTTTATGTATAGTATATACACAGGCTAAACAGGCCATTTCATTTTGACCTCTCAGGATTTAGATAATGATTTTCCTCAGCACTGAACAGCAAATAAAGTAATAGCAGCTGGTATATCACAGCAAATGAAAGTCAAAGAAATCCTTCCCCTTTCCCACCATCCATCAAACCCGAGTACTTACAAAGACGAATTCCCTTGCAGCAGTGTCACGAAAGTGAAGATCAGACACCTCTGTTTCAGAAGCTGCCAACCACTGGAGTGCTGCTCTGAGCTGGGGGTCCACTAGATTTGGTTCCAGATCAATATTCATTATTGATAAAGTCTTTTGGATTTGCTCCAAACCTAACATTAAATACAAAATCGTCAAATCTATAGCTTCAAATAGTTTCCAAAAAATCTCTGTAGTTCCCTGTTTATAGACTGTATTATCTTAAAAAATCTCAATTTAGTATACACAGATAATATGAAAGGAAAAAATTACACTGGTCTCAAGTGTTTCAGCACTTTCCCATTAGGAAGGACTGTTTATCCCATTTACAACTGTGTGCAAACATAGCTGAGTATTAAAAGATATCTAAACTATAATGTATATTCCAAATGACAAGGAATTTAGCACAGACTTCCATAAACTGAAGAGCAATGGCTCTCACATGGTCCATCAGTTACTTCTGTTTCCAGCTGCTAGTTTTTGCTATGCCTTCATCTAGTGATTTTAAAAAGTGTGTATTTCTGAATTCTTTCCTGTACTGATCAGACTGCCTCTTGAACTTCTCCAAAATATCTTGCTGGTTTTACTGAGGCATGTCCAATTTTTCAACACTTCTTTTACAGAAGTTCAAAAAATTAGCATTGGAAGAGCAGTTGTGTTAATAACACTTAGGAACAACAGTACTGTCATCTTCTGTTCCCAAGCTGAGTTTCTGTATCCAGCTACCACAGAGATCCTTTGTCACACTCCCAGAAACAACTGTAGGCACATACATAATGCTCTCCAAGCTGAAGTCACTACTTCCAGACTATTGAACCTGACTCTAGAAACATGGAATGTATTTGCAACAAAAACATATATCCATGTTGAGTTTACCTCAATCTCACTACTCTTCCAACTAATATTATGAAAACTGAGGTACATAAGGTATTCCTTCCTAACTGGCAAAGTCAAGCAAGCTGAAACAGGTTCTCCCAGGAAGTAAGAGAAAATTAACTAGCAAAACTGTCAAAACTGTGCTTTTGATGGATAGCTGAGTATTTGTCTAGGAGCTCCAAAATTTAACTTCTTTATAGGGGAAAGAACAATTGAAAAAAAACTATGACAGTGGGCCAAAAGCATCGTGGTAACTTTGCTGGGAAATTCTGGTACGTTTTTTAGTCTTATAAAATAGATGTACATTTGATAATATGTTCAAGTTCTTTGGTGAACAAGGCACAGTCAGCTTAGAAAAAGCCAGACATTTCCAGGTATGACGTGAACAGAACCTCCAAATGTACAAGATCGGGTACAAAGGCTTTCTACCTAGCAACAGTCCTACAATGACACAACAGAAAGAGCCTTTTCAAAACAAAAGTGAGGTGAGGAACTTACAAAAGAAAAATTTCACTAGAAAATCCTTAATACAGTATAAAGCAGCCTTCTGCACTACAGACAGTAGGTGACATCTAAACTGTGTAAAGAAAAAATCCAATCACTATTCTAATTGAGCAATTTGAGTATTTGGGATGCCAGAACTTTTCAAAGTTAAGACCAGAAGAAAGCAATGATATATTGATAAAGTAGATGAAACCTACAGAGCAGAAAATATTTTAATTAATCTGAGGAAAAAATACAATATTTTAGTTTTATTTTCTTATCTCCTTACAGTCACATCTCATTTAACAGAATTAAGAGATGTTAGTCATTTATATACATATTCCAGAAGCTTAAAAGGAGAGAAAAAAACTCCAACCAAACAAAAAAACCCTAAACCCACACATCCTTGTGCTTGCATCAAGACTTCTTGAAGATGTGCAACAAGGCTGAAAATCCTCTGTAAGAAAGTAGCAGAGTTTTTCTGGAAACACTTATGTTATCTTCAGAATATACCCAACACGAAGAAGAGCTCTGTTACAACTTGTTCTAACATGAGCTCATCTTAAAACCATCTTCACACACTGTGCATTCAGGCTGTTTTCATTTCAGTTAGCAACCTCTAGCACATCAATCAGACTGGAATCAGAGCACAGAAAACTTCTACAAACCACAAGGTCTAACAAGATTCTGGATAAACCCTATGTTATTCTTTACTAAGAAGAAAGAGAGAATAGCAAATGCATCGAATCCAAGATTTTAATTGTTTTTCATTACTATCTCCCAAGATCAGTGTGTCCAGTTTGAGTAACTTCTTCAGCATCTTGAGCACAGCCATGCGGATGCATTGCCATGGCTCCTTATCAAATATTGTTAAAAAAGTTAAGCTATGCATATAAATTCTCACTTTCAACAAGCTGATCAAAGTTCCCTACCTTATGTTGTTAAATTCATATGAGCATCAGTAACTAGCACTTCCCAAAAGCTGCAAATTTCAGTGCACTGAGAGGATTATGCAGGGCATTGATCTAAGAATACATTCTGACATTTGACTGACATTCATTATGATGAATAGGGATAATAGAGTTGTCATCTTGTTTTGCAGACTACAAAGGCTAAGAATTACCAAAATAATTAATGTAGAGTGCACGGGACAAGAACAGAAATATATGCTGGAACGGACATTACCTTCTACAGCATCCTTGGAATCTTCATCTTTATCATCTGTTCCATCACTGTATTTTAATTAAGAAAACAAAAATAAGAATCCAATATATGTGCTAAAGGTAGCAATCCTAAGACTGTAATGAAGGTTAAACAACAGGAAGATCATAACAGAATTAAGGAGTGATCATGAAAAGCAGCTTTGCTTCTCACACCATTTCATGTTGTAAACAGACTTATCACCAACTTCACAAGATTTGCTCTCAGGAAAAGAAGGGAGAAGAGAGAAACAAGAGAAAGATGTTAAAGGTGTTACTTATTGATTTTAATAGTTTTGCTTCATATGTGAAAAGGTTGAGCCATCTTACATCCCAGATATGAACAGCTATAGGTAAGCCATAAGTGGCCCACAAAAACCAATTACTAAGCAATTTTGAAAGTTTACACAAGCTAAAGGGAAAAAATCCCCAGAAATCCTGTAGGAAGCAAGCTCTAGTTTGCATGAAAAAAGTAAAACTAAAGACTTGTAAAACTGCAGGCAGGAACATGCAAAAAAGGGACCTTTTTGCAAGCAAAACACATTCATCAGTTTTAGCACAGCAAAATTTAATCATTCAGCGTGGATTAATTAATGAAAAAATCATGTTCTGATTAAGTGAGAAGAGTGTGAATAATGTATCAGCATAAAAAATGCACGGTATTTTTATTTTCAAAAATGATGATTTCATGCATTAATTATGAGGAACCCATCTGGTTTATATTTCTCAACTCAACCAACCTGTCTGATGTTGGAAAGGATAAATTCTCCTCATACATATCCCCTTCTAAACCAAGACTGCTCCAGCTACTGCTGTTACCATTACTGCCAGGAGAAGAAGAGAAGACAGCTGAACTAGAAAAGAACAATAGCTCAAACTGGAACCTTCATTTTCCCTACAACTCCTTTGTCAAGACATTTAATCCAAGAGCACTGAAACTTTCTAGACAGGCTTGTTGGAACAAACATGACTCTCAGGGCTATCCAGAGCAGCAATGTGCACAATAATGCAAAACTAGCATGTTTCAGTACACAAGTGAAATTATTTGTACTCATTAATTTTTCAGTGCTAGCAGGAGTTCTGTCTTGGGTCTAAGCACACTGCTCACTATTTATAGAAGCTCAATTTATAGAATTTCAAAAGGATTACTCATAGGAATATGGATTACATCTGTATTATTTGCTTAAGGAGCAGCTAAGAGTTAATAAAATTACACATTGTGAAGACAACTTCACATACAAAACCCTCCCAATGCCAAGAAATTCAGTAACAATTTCCAACAGCCTGATGACAAGGAATTCCTAGAGTAAATTTTTTTTTTTTAATTTTGAATTTGGTTCTGCAAGTTCATCTTTAAAAAAAAAAAAGGGCTGAAAACAATACTGAAAAGATTACTTCATTCCCAGTTCCCAAAAATACTGCATTTATTCTATGACTACATTCAACCCAATGCAAAGAACTGGGAGAATTGAGCATGTTCTTACACTCGTTAATTTTAGTCATTATAAATAGCACAGTTTGTTAGGCCTGTCAATATGTACACGATTGAGCAACTCAAAAGATTAAATCTCCATTCCCCAACTTCATACCTCCCCCAGAACATGTCTGGAAGCCTTCCAAGAACAGGACATCCAAATATCCAGCATTCTTCAAGAAAATAGACTGTCTAGAGATGGCATGAGAAGCCATGGAGTAACTGCAGAGAACAACTGCTGCAAGAAAATGTTTTCTTCACCTAAGTTTTATGTGACTGTTGAAGCTCTTTTCTTCTTCTTTTATATAAGCTTATACCAGAATGGTGGAAGAAAACAATTCAAGAGAGAGACACTGATCTCTTTCAAGTGTTTGCCAGTAACATTATCAACTATCAGTGTCCCTTGCTCTCCAGCATGCCTGCTTGGATCCTAATTTCAAAACAGTGAAGTAACAGCAGGTTAGCAAGCCTGCAATATAAACACACCCAAATAAGATGAAAAAAAGTCCAAGAAGTTGTATGTGCTTAATTCTGTACATTGTTGCTTATTTAAACTATGTGTCCAAAGAAAACTCAAAGTTCTCTTGTTATGCAAACAAGAAAAAAGAAAATCAAGGAGCAGAAGCTTCTAAAGAAACCAACTTGCAGAGAATGAAAACCTCGTCTAAAAAACATTTCTCAAGCTACTGTGTGAGATTTTCACACTCAATATGGAGTATTAAATTTGGCTTAAAATGGTTAAATTACAGGTATAAAAAAATTTAATATAGCCTATTGATATCAATACTTTGCACTCACACAGCCTCTTTCACTGAAAGTTACAGAGGCAGAACATAGTAGAAGTAAAACTGCCCTGGTTCTCAGACTAAAGGATAAAGAGTTGGCAATCTAACAGAGTAACCTCTGCACACTACTGTTCTGATTAGCTAAGAGACTTACTACACTTTACAGAGGTCAGTCTTAGTCTGAAATAATGATATATATTGAACCAATGAGGTATGAGAATGGGATAGACCATTTTGTAATTATTAGTCTTTAAATTAATAGCCAAATTACCAGTTTTTAAAATAAACTGCTGTAACCACAAAACAAGCAATGAACAGACAAAGGCATTATAATGCCTCTGTAATGGTTCATGCAGCTTTTCAACATGAGCCAGTAGAAGAATAACAAGAAAAGCAAGAAGCTTCTGCTCTGAGTTATAACCCAAACTAGATGCTGGATGAAAAATTTATGTCTACGCCTATGCTTATATCTACACATTAACTAGAAAGAAAGCTTAAGGTCTTTTTAATTCTAAATTTAAGTCACTAGATTTAGGCGGGAAAATCAGAAGACACAAGCACTTCCCTGAATAACTACCTACCAAGTTCTCTAAATAATTTTCATCCTAACAGAGATGCCCACAGGAAGCGGTGAATTAATTTCTTGTTTTCCTTTGCTTGTGCACAGCTTTTGCTTT
>VZTN01036629.1:29851-64082 GCA_013400515.1 Erpornis zantholeuca | reverse complement strand
CCACATCCAGTCTTTTCTTGAATACTTTGAGGGATTGTAACTTAATNGTGCCACATCCAGTCTTTTCTTGAATACTTTGAGGGATTGTAACTTAATCACTTTCCTGAGCAGCCTGTTCCAATGCCTGGCAACCCTTTCAGTGAATAAATTCTTCCTCATGTCCAGCCTGGACTTCCCCTGGTGAAGGCAATTTAAGGAATTGGCATCTTGAGGTAATTTCCTCTCATGCTGTCACTACTTGCTTGGGAGAATGACCCACGTCTTACTAGAACCCACTTTCAGAGCTGTAGAGAGGGATAAGGATACCAGTTAATCAATCCCAACTCTCTCAGTCACTCCTCACAGAATTCCCTCTAGACCCTTCACCAGCTCTGTTGCCTTCTCTGCACTCACTTCAGCCTCTCAGTGTCCTTCTTGCACTGGGGGGCCCAGAACTGAACACAGCACTTGAAGTGCAGCCTCACCAGTGCCAAGTACAGGGGGACAATTCCTTCCCTGGTCCTGTTGGCCACACTATTCCTGAGACAAGTCAGGATGCCATTGGCCTTCTTGGCCACCTGGGCACACACACTGGCTCATGTTCAGCCACTGTTGACCAGCACCCCCAGGTCCTTTTCCACTGGGCAGCTTCCCAGCCACTCTGTCCCCAGCCTGTAGCACTGCCTGGAGTTCCTGTGACCCAAGGGCAGGACTCAGCACTTGGCCTTGTTGAACCTCATTCCATTGATCCAGCCCATTGATCCAGCCTGTCCAGATCCCCTGCAGAGCCTTCCTGACCTTTAGCAGATTGACATTCCCACCCAACTTGGTGTCATCTGCAAACTTACTGAGACTGCACTTGATCTCCTCACCCAGATCAACAAAGATATCAAACAGGACTGGCCCCAATACCAAGCCTTGGGGAACTTTGTTAGTGATAAGCCACCAAATGGATGTAGTGTCATTCACCACCAGTAATAAAATCCGTGGTATTTCTCCATGTCATTACATTACATTTTCTAGCCAATCCATCGCTATAACTGCACCTCCCAATCTGCCTAAAGATGGTGGTCTGGTCCTGTTCTAGCATTTAATTATCTTCTGAAAATTACGCTTTTATTTTTTACATTTGAAAACTATATGTTTTTTGATTTCATCCTAGAGCAGGTATTATCTTTCCTTCACACACACCCACACCCCCTCCCCAGCCCCCCATCCCCTTCACCTAATAGAAAACTTTGCAAATAGAAAGGCACTGTGGTTTATAGTTAAAGATCTTTTTGCTCTGACAGCATTATTTAAACAAAGGGTTTGTTGCTTTGGCTGTAATTCCACTGGTTAATTGGAGGACTTGCCCATTTATTAATTTAAGCATTCACCTACTCATTTGCAGTGAGTGGCTGGAAACTTTTTGTTGAAACAATTTCTGTGTGAGGAACACCACTGAACTAAAACCATTTTTCTAAATATATAATACCTTTTTTTAATGGCATTGTTTTATGCGGAAAAAGAGTATTTTCAACACTTCCAGACATTAATTTGTTCAGGTCCTTTGGAGTATGGATTCTAAACAATTAGGAGTAGTGCTCCATTATGTAAATTGTAAGGACAGAGTGGAAGAAAAAGGTTTACTAGAAATTTTAGCACTGTCAGTAAACGGACTGTGGCTTTGGCACTTTATTTCAGATGTTCTAGCCTTTAGGAGAAAATAATAAATCCATGTGCTCCCTTTGTTTTTAGGAAATGTAATTTATGGATGCCTTATAATAGAGGTGAAAAATTACTCAACTATGCACAGATTCAATTTCTATCTACTTGTATTCAGGAGAGTTTTCTGCAGCATGTGTTGCTTTTTAGGAATCTCCTGTAGCATATCCATGCATTCAAGTCACCAAAGGCTTGGATCTCAGTTTTGCTGTAAAATCCCCATTGTACACCACGACTTTTAAGTCTTTGAGGCTGTGCCTGCAAAACAGCTGGGCAGTCTTAAGGAGGTTTAAGGGCTTTAGATTTAATACTGGACTATATGCCCCAGTGAACCTGGCAATGACAAATGCTGAGCACAGACAGTCCCATGGAGCATTCTGCTGGCACTTACTCTGAAGCCCTACACTCTGGGCTTTCTCTTATCTCCCACCCTATGGCCAGTAAGGTACTTGAAAGAGGGAAATTTTGGCATTGTAAAGAACTTGGAAATATCATTTTACCTCCTCTGACACCTTCTGGAAAAAAAAGGCTAAGTCTTTCTAAATTTGACACAAAGCCAAAGCCTTAGCCTTCTTGATGCTGTCAGTGAGTGGAGAGGCAGGGAAAAAGCTCATATTGATTACAGAAGGTTAAACCCAAAGGGACTGTGAAAATGCAGGTTTTCACACAGATCTAAGAAAAATTGTTTGTGCTTCAGAGAAGCTAGAAAGTTGGTTTGAAGTTGTAAGCTGTGGCTAATGGCTTTAGTAACATTACTATGTAAATTTAGAGCTGCAGAAGTCACTCAGCATGTAGCGTGTACCATCCAGATGTACACAGAGAAGTATATTCTGTGCGTGTGAAGTGTGCCCTGCCCTATTCATAGGACTCCCTCCTTGTTACACTGAGCAGAAAGTGGGTGCTGCAACCTTCCAGAAGCATCTCCTCAAAGAAGCCGCTCTGTTGGTGATTGAAATACAGACTCCGCTGGGTGCATGTAAAGCCAACATTTGTTGTACAAACTACATCTTATATACTGTTCTAAATCTAGCAGTTCAACAACTACAAACCTCAGCTTCTAGGATTGCATCTTTAGCATCTCCAATGGCTACTGATAACAACCTCTTTGCCTAATCTCCTGTTACCTTATTTTTGTCTTGCTTCTTGTTCTTCGTTTGTCTCCTGCTCTTTTGTTTTGCCCACTGCCAGATTTGGGGTACGCCTGTCTCTCCCAGGGCCAACAAAAGGCATCCTCCCTGGTGACATTCTCAATCCCCACACTGCTTGGCAGTGCCAACACACACACTCACACTCACACTGGATAGCTGTAAGACGAGTCAAAAGTAAAGAGGCAGGAAGGGTCTTCATATAGAGTTCCACAGGAGGTTTATTCTAGCCACACACATGGAAAGGACCAGAGACAAAAACCAAGAATATGGGAGGGTCCAGGTTTATACAGAGGGTCGGTAGGAGCGGAGAAAGCATCAGGGACCAATGATGTGAGGGCACAAGGGCGGTGCACAGGCAGGCCAGGGTATGGGAACCAATGGGGAAATGAGGGAGTGGCTGAGGAACAAGGGCCAATGGGGGAGCAGGGAAGGGAGAACATTCTAGGGCAGGGACATATATGGGAGAAAGGGGCAGGGAGGCCAAGGCACCAACCAGGGAAGCAGAACAGAGGCATATTAGCATAACAAAACAAAGCCTGGGAGAAGCCTTTTCTGTCTCCCTGACCTGGGAAGTATTTCCTGCCTTAGGCCTCCACACCTTCTTTTTTCAGTTGATTAGATACAAGAGATCAAAAGAAAAATCCTCTTACGAAAACCCGGAGAGCCTCCTTGTGGGAACAAAGTGGTTTGATATATTGTGTTTGTTTACACGCACACACCTTTTATCTGTGATATGGTTGTAGTATATATTTTGCCACTCAAAGTTTGTGCACACAACTTTTTATCTAGTAGTGTCTGGAAAAGCTACATTAAAAGTACTACACGCTTCTGAAGTTCTTTTCAATGTTTTCCAAGAGCACATGTAAAAAATGTTCTTGTCTGATACTGGAAGTGATCCCTATCAGTTCTACTTCATAAAATTCCTAGAGCTTTCATTTTCATGCACCTTCACATTCTTCACAACCAGTGGTATTGATATGCCATATAACAACCTCTCTCCAGGATGACTGCCGCAAATAAGTAGTACTAAAAATATCACAGAGATTGATCCTTTTTCTCCTTCCCAGTTATCAATGTTCAAATGATTAGATAGTGCCCCTGGGCATAAACATGAATAACAATAAGAGGCCTTTGAGAAGCAGCATAGAACACTCTGGACAAGCACCAAATTTTGCAGAGTTGGGCAAACCTTAACCAAAATTTATATGTATTAAATCACTCTCTCCTATATGAAAAGAGTACAATATCATGACGTTTATGGTCCTCTAGTCTACCCATGGTTTTCTCCGGTCAGTGTGTGATGAAACTGGTTTATTGCTATGTGAGAAAACAAGAGGTGGATTCTGACACTGGCACCACTATGAATGTGTTTGCTTCAAGGCTACACAGTTTCATTACACTTTAGATGAGCTGGTCAAACCTGTAATAACAGATCAATAGGTCTATGTCCATTAGCCTTGATGTGGCAATTTATGTGATCTGGTGTACCTACATGCTACTGGTGTGCTTCATGTGTCTCTGACACGCTCTTCTCACTGCACGTGCATGCATGCAAATAATTCCAAGAATTTTTTAAATTGCAGTTTACAAGTCCCCAGTGCCTAGAAAGCTATGAATACCTACTGCAGCAATACTATTACTCCCGTTGAGTATAGTCTGCTGTGTGGAAAAAAAGAAACATTCAGTCTTGGTGTATAGGTTTCAAGGGATTGCATGAACATGTGACAGCACTTAGCAGACATGCATATTTACATTGCCATAGAATCACAGAATGGTTTGGATTGGAAGGGAATGAAAAGGTCATCTAGTTTCAATGCCCTGCTGCCATGGGCGGGGCACCTTCCAGTAGCCGAGGCTGCTCAGGGTCCCATCCAATCAGGCCTTGAACTCTTCCACGGTTGGAGTATCTAAAACTCTTCTAGGCAACATTTTCCAGAATCTCACCACCTGCACAGTAAGGAAGTTCTTCCTAATATCCAATCTAAACCTGCCCGCTTAAGTTTAAAGCCATTCCCCCTTGTTCTATCACTGCACACTGTTCTAAGTCCCTCTCCAGCTTTCTTGTGGGCCCCTTTAGGTACTGCCATGTCATCATGAGGTTGCCCCAGACTTCTCCAGTCTGAACAACCTCAACTCTCACAGGTTTTCCTCATAGGAAAGGTGTTCCATCTCTATAATTATCTTCATCTAGGAAAAGTATTTCTGTTTTATAATCATCTTCTACATTTATATGTATAAACATAAGCAGGAACAGAAAACAAATAGAATACAGCCAGCCCTGCTTGCTAGTGTGATGACTATGGCAGATTTGGACTGAACTAAGAGAATTATGAGCATTTTTATTTCATTCTCTTGACTGGACTTTTCAGATGTGTGGAGAAGTCAGCTGAATGACCCCACACCCACATCTGAAAAATGGCAGAGAAGAGAAATACCCTGGACAGCAGCACAAGTTGAGTTTCTTCCAACAGTCCTTTGGTAGTGTTGAATACCAGCTTGTTTCTAACAGCAGCTTTACTCAACCACATGCACCAACAACAGATTCCACCTCCTCAAAACACCACACTGGGTACCTGACTTCTACCCTCCAAGAAAAGTCTTCTTTCCGTTCAACCAATTACCCCCAAGTCCAAAGCAGCGTAATGGATTTCTTTCTTTTTCCATAGCAGAGGCAACAGACATCTTGCCATGCCCTTCTTCAAGAGGGGAAGGAATTTCCACCAGAAACTTGAGTTGGATGTGCACTGGAGGATCTGGAGGATCTTTGGGTACAGAGAATCAGAGTGCAGAGGCTGGGGGAACAGAGAGGGGAGAAACTTCCCAGCGATAAGTGTGGGGCTTCTGGGGTTTTTTTCTCTGAAGAGGGGGAATACAGCAGCAATTCTTTGAGGAGAGCAGAGTATGTAGGATTAATGGATTTAGAGTAAAACAGCAGAAGCAAAAACTGTGGAGATGCACCTTTGTTTAAAATATTGGTAGGACTTTGCTTTGGCTTACACTTCCTTTATTAAGTATTGTCTTTCAGAAAGGAGATGCAGCAGTTTGATAACTTTGGTTTAGTAACAGGTCATATAGCACCAATAAAAAGGGAGTGGTGGGGGGAGCCCATTCCTCCCAAATTCCTAATAGCTAATAAAAACTGTGACAGAGTCATTACCACCATAGGGTTCTGATTACATCTTTTGATACAAGATTTTTCTTGGCCCACCGTCAAATGCCATCTTTGCAAACAGCTCACAACAATACTGCCCCTGGGGGTTATTTTGGAGCCACTGACTTAGGTGGCACTGTTTGGTTTACTGTTTTCTCCTGAATGTTCCCAGACATTTTGGTGCCTGTCTAAGTACAGGGCTGCCAAGAGCAGCCAACACAGGTCATAAAACACTGTAAATAGAGAATTTCCATTTCATCTGTGCCTCTTTCCTGAATTCAGGATGGCTGCCTCTGAAGCACTGTACTTAAGGGTGTTCATGATTCACAAGAGTTTCCAGCCCATTCAGTAGTCACAGCTTTTATCTCTTTAGCTTTGATCTCCTCTGTATTCTCTTAAATATAATTAAACCTGTCACATCATTTCCCGTCTTCTGGCTTTCTCACTGAAACAAAACATTTATGCACAAATTAGGAATTTTAAACAAAGACAGTCCCAAAGAGTAATAAAATATATTTGGGACATTGCCTCTCCACCTCATATATCATTTCCTGACAAATGTGGTGCATTCCATTCTGACAAACTCCTAAACATTATTTTTTTCTAGCACAGTGTATTTTGCTGCAATTTTTCTTAATGTCTACCATTGCTAACCTGGAATCTTCTTGTGACACGAATTTGACAACACTGACATAAAACAAAGCACAAGTCTCATTGAAAAACTGCTTAAACTTTATCTTGAGGTTTGACACATTGATCTAACTAATGCAAAAGATTTTTAAGGAAACAAATTCCTTGAAACTTTCAACAAATCCGTGCATTGTTCAGAGTTTTAACATAGGCCAAAGCAGTGTTTGCTCCCTTAAACTGCATCTAAGCTCAGTGTCTAAAGAGATGTGAAGTGCACAATATTGCTATGAACCATTCATTTTATTCCTTACTGGGTGTGCAGTTTTGCACATGAGAAAGATACAAAATCCAAAAAATTTTCAAAAGCTGTTTTGTATTTTTCTTTTAAAATCTGAATTCAGTCCTCCAAACTGTTGTATCTTCAGCAAGAATTCTCCATTTTTTGTCTTTCCTAGCACCTCTACATTCCAAGTAGTAATGGATCTATCCTCACAATGGTCCCTCCCATCCCATAACAGCAAAATTATTACCATCTTACAGAAGAAGACCTGAGGCACAAAGTGATTACATGATTACCCACTGTACCAACAGAATTTTGAAGCATAGCAAATTGTTATCTTATGTTGAAGGAATAGTTTAACACTGACACTAGAATACTGTGCAATAAAAAGAAAAAATAAAAAAAGGCATGCTAGGAGGGGCACCTGGTATGATTAACTCAACTGAACATAATGGATTACCTGAAAGACTGAAGACTTACATGAAAGACTACAGAAACTACTGAATGCACTGTACTGAATTTCATAACTGTCTTTGAGTTAGAGGAAGTGATGGTTCCCTCGGAAAGGCAGGAGCTTGTGGTTAACACCCATAACAGATGAATCACAAAATGGGCTGTGCTTTATCTTGCTAAGTCATGTGAAGGGTTTCTCTAAACTCTATCTAAACAGGGTGTTGCCAAGTCAGTAGCCCTGTCCAAGTGACCTGAGCCAGGTGAGGGCAGCCAGGATGAGGTAGAGCTGCTGTACCTGTGCACTGGTACAGCACAGTGGGTGGGATTGCATCAGTTCTTGTGTTTCCCAGGACCACTGGGGTAATTTGAGCTTTGCAATGATTCTGAATGCAGCTATCACTTAATACCAGCCAAGTGACAAGTCTAAAAACCAGAGATCCTGGATTTAGTTAGTTTATCCATAAGAAGATTAAAAAATGATCCATTTGGTTTTAAGAGTACTTATAAAGGAAAAAAAATGAACATCAGGTATTTCCTCAAGCTAACAAAAGAAGACACTGCAAAGTATTGCCAGTATATGGGAACAGAAGCTACATAAATTTCAGTGGCTTTATTGATGTGATTTTTTTCACCTCTAATGCAAGTCTCATGATATAAGGATTTTTCATAAAGCCTCCAACTGCTGTAATTATTTCATTCCTAGCATCAGTGTTTCCACTAAAAAAAATAAAATTGATTTCTATCCCTCAGTGGCTTCACACAAAATACATTTAAACTATGAACACTGAAGTCTAAAGTCTAACAAGAATGAAAAAGAAATCCACACCTTTCCTGTATATGACATTGACAATGGGGATATTAAGCTGGAAATTAAATACACCACGGTTTTAAGTGAATATGAGAGGTATTTAGCAACAGGTTGTACAGATGTGTTGCCCCATTACATGGAGTCTTTAATTTGCATGAATATCTGGAATGGAATAAAAAAGTTTATTTGGATTCTTGGATATGAAAATATTAAAGGTACTTTGGCTTGTGCTGTGTAAAAAGTGGAATTAGATGCCTGTCGTGATTCTTCCCTAACTTTAAAAAATGCCCACAGAATATGATTCCCAGCCCCGTTTCCCATTCGCAGGGCATCCTGGAGGGATGCTCTGTCAGCCTCACACCCCAAATACCCTGCAAGAGCTGTCTCATACATTCTCAGAGGTTTTGTCATCTTTCAGCCACAGATCTTTGAGACTGCTACTCAAAAAGAGCTTAAAAAAAAAGAAAATAAAACTAGAGACGGTACTCAGAATGAAGGGATGAATAAACAAGAAGAAGCCTAGCACCTGGAGAATGTGTGACTACTCTTGAGTGTGTTTTACAGATAAATGAAGGCTAGACAAGTGAGCACACAGCAGTCTTGAAGACAGCACAGTCTCTTTTTGGGGAAAAACAAAAGAAAAAGAAAACAGACATGTAATCCAGTTCTGTTAGCATATGTCATATAAGGCTTTTTTTGGTCCTATAAAACACCATCTGATGTAACAATTTTTGTCAGCAGCTTGATGTGACAGCACAACATGACTCAAGAGAACCTCAAAGGAGCTGACTGTTTCAGGTGTGTTTTTTTTATAAACTCAAACCTTTTCCCAGGTTCCAGACTTCGAAATAGTGGCAGGCTGGAGCAGACTCATATTGCTGGAAGACACAGATACTTTTGCTGAGCTGACAAGAAGCTATTCCTTCTAGACATGCTCTGTAAAGCATGTGGGGCTGTCACATGTCTCATTAAATGAACTGAAATGCTGAGCTAGCAGCATAGGTTATTATTTATAGAGCCCTACTATTTCAGATATGTACAGAAGATAGTGCCAAACATGTAGGACTGTCCATACTCAATTTGAGCACTAAACATATTCATTTTGGAGAGAAAACAGAAAAGACAAAGTATAAAGAATGGAGAAAAAAAGGAGGTGAACCAGTTGGGAATGCCGTCCTAAGGCTCTACTTCGGGAGCACTGTCCATTCATTACATCAATAAATTGTCTCATTTATCCCATCTAAACTGAAATTTTCTTTCCCTGTATCCTTGTACTGAACTTGGTCCACTGCTGACATCTTGCACTATGCCAGCAAAACCAACTCAGTAATTACCAAGGACTCATTTGGAGAGGAGAAGCATGAGCCATACATAAGCCTCATTCCCAAAGAAAAGCCTTTGAGGCATGCTGCAGAAATAGAGAAAGTTAAAAGGATACAGAGAAATACTATCAATTATGTTCTGTGATTTATTTGGGTAAAGATAATACCAATTCTTCAGTTTTCCAAAGTGGGCCACTGTATTTCTAATTATTGTACAAAAAAGAGGAGATATCACATAGGAGGCAGATGGGAGAATATGATTTTCAACTTGCCGTGATACAGTTGTAGAAGGTTTGAGGTTATTTACCAGGTCAGGAAGAATTAAAATAATTGACATTTATCCCTTCAAATAAATAAGATCTAAACATCCCTCTTTCTTCAGCAGCTCAGCATGACTTAGGGAAGGCAAAAGCCCTCTGCAGTGGCTGAGGTATGATGTAGACCTCCACATTGAAAGAAGTATCAAAGAAACTTCACAACTCACTTCAGATCACAAAAAAAATGAGGTGAAATGCTGTCTTCAGAGAAATAGGTTCAAAGGTTGTATCTCTTAACCATTTTCTAGTTGACTTATGGCTACAAAACACCTTCAAAAGATTGTGAGTAACAGTGTGACAAATAAACAGTGAGAGACATAGAGTAAGGGAGAGAAAAAAATGGAACAAAAGTTGCAAAATTGAAAACATAATATAAATTGGATAATTGTGGCAGTCAATAATGTTTACAACTGTGGCATTCCCCGAGAGCTGTGAAGACTAAAGGGACATAATTGGAAAAAAAATTAAAATAAAAAGCCCCCCCTACAATTAGGAGAGCCAAATTTTGTTTGAAAACTTCTCCCATCTCTCTCTACCACCTCTTGAGCTGGCTGAAGAAATCCGGTATTTTTATAGCTGGCCAAAAGTTGGTAGGAAAGCTTCACTCAATTCACTTGAATATTTTTAACTTTACAGCCTTTGGAAGTGTTTGCAGGGTTCTCTACTTCTAATGAATCAGTGCAGTTGGGATAACAGCCAGTGTGTTCCACTGAAGTTCTAAAAATAAAACAGAATGAAAATGGGCGTGACAAAAAGGGTCTTGGAAGGCCACTGAGACATGTACAACATGACTCTTCAAAAACAGCTAAGTGAGAAGAGCAGGGACCTAAAGCAGTCCTTAGGCTACATACATCAGCTAGGTCTGCTCTGTTTGCATACTTGTCTCTTGACTGGGTCCAGGTATGGCTTATCCTATGTCCTTATTTCTAAATAAAGGAATATCTAAATCAAACAACTCCTCTGTCTCCTGTTGCTCTCAACACCTGAGCATCCACCTGCTGGAGACGAGAAGCCTTTCAAGAACCACTCTCTGTACTGACATCTCTTGCATTGATAATACAGAGAAAATACTCTTTGTGCAGCTGGCACCATCTCACATACAGTGTAAAGGCAGCTGTGCCTAATTACATAAGATGGCTTTTTCTCTCTCTTGAGAACAAACTCTGTGTCTTATTTGTCAGGAGGGCTCCAATTGTTAGCAAGGCAGACCCATGATTTTTTATGGGCTTGGCATGTTCTTTCTGCTTTCAGTGGTTAATGAGATAGTGCCCCTTATACCAGGTCATAAGGTGGATTCTGTAAAAGAGGACATTAGAGGTTTACAGACTTTTTGGGGAAAAGAAAAAGCAAAAGCAAGCAAGTGCATGACACAATGGGCATTGACCAGTTCTTTTGGAACTTTGTCATTATAGCACCAGGGAACAAATGATCATTTCTTGGAGGCTACTGATATTCTGATCTACAAGGCAGGCACATGCAGGGTGTTTTCATCCTTGAGAGTTTATTCTCACTGAATCTTGCATGTAAACCTAGTAAAGGTCCCACTCTCTGTAATGTCCTTGGGAAACATGAAGAGTTTCTCAGTAGCAGGCTGGCTTTAGGTGTCCCTCCATTACTTCTGAGAAAGGACCACTTCACTGCATTGGTAGTAGCATAACAAGATTGAGAACCTCTTGAAATCACCTGCATTGCACAGTACATCACAGCTACTGACAAGGCACATTACCTAGGTGATATCCATCTGATCTTTCACTGCAGTGATGGCACTTTGGTGAGCTGTTAAGGTAGGAATTGATCTTTTCATCTGCCATAGTCCAGCAATTCTACAGAAATATTTGGTCTTAACTAAATGATATGACGGTCAAATATGCTTTATTTTTAATCACTGTTTGGATGATTTATTTTGTGTACATTCAATCTAATGGGCAAGTACTTCCAAGAGCAAACATATTAAGCAGCTCTTGAAAAACCTATACAAAACAGGATTCTAAATATGCTTGCAGTGCATTAATCAAATGGCAGAGTAAGCAAAATTGATATCTAATTTAATCTTACAAACTGTCCACAAATAAAGACATATAGATCCAGACAGAGGGTTTCCATATGTGTCCCTTGGTCCATAAACAAGCAAAAACCCCACTGCATTATAAAGGAGAGAACATGAGTTTAGGAATGTGCTGCTTAATCATCTGAACTAGAGAGTGCAAAAATATATCAATAATAGTTTTTAATTAAAAGTGGCGTCACTGAGGGTGGAGCAAAGCAGACACTAATGCCAAAAGCAGCCTCTTGATCAACTCAATGGATTTGTGCATGATGGCTGAACACATTTTTAGACAGGTTGGTAAGGTTTGCAGTGGGCTTTAGGGCACCACTGTTAATGGCAGGGTGTTACCATTCTGCAGACAGAGCTCAGCAGGGTTAGCAAAATTAACTGCAAAAAGTAGCTGCAAGGAATGTGCTGTACTGTTGGCAGAGAAACATCAACCTCTAGTGAGACAGGGATAAAAAGCTTAAAGATGTCCTACTTCTGCCTAAAGTGAGCCATTGCTTTAATGATACACCCTAGATCTGAGTGACCCTGAAACAGACCTGTCCCTTCCACATCTGAGCTCCCACAGCTCTGCCATGCCAAACTCTGCACAGGTACAAGATTCCCTCCACATGGCTCATGTGAAACCCTGTTTAAATGTGCAGTGCCCAAGAACAGACATCTCTGCAGCAGAGATTCCCCTGCAAAGCCTGTAGAGACTACACTGGAGCAGATACCCACACTGCTGACCCATGCTGGGGCAGAGGAATATTCCCTGAGAAGGAGAATGCCATGCTGGAGCAGGTTCATCCTGAAGGACTGCTGCCCATGGAGGACCCACATCAGAGCAGGGGAACACTGTGAGAAGGAAGGAGAAGCAAAAGGAGCTGTCAGGGGGCTGATCACAGCTGTCCATTGTCCATCCCCCTGTGCTGTTGCGTAGGGGAAGGTAGAAGAGTGGTATCAGAGTGAAACTGAGCTTAAAGGAGAATCCTAATTTTTTCTTTGCTTAAACTAATGCCTTAAACTGGAACACATAGGACAGGCATGCTCTTCTCCTGCCTGGGCAGGGCATTCGTCTGATGCTCACATAGCTGAACCACTTATATGTAAGATTTACAAGCCTCTGAACAACTGCCTTTTCTGGCTCACAATCAATAAATGGCACACAGAGACTTCTGATGTTTACTTAAAATAATTTGTTTTAAATACCCATTAAACTCTTGTGAAGGTCAAGACCAAGGTTCATAAATCCAGGGACAGAGAGTGCATGTAGAGAACACTAAGAAGAAATGGAGCTATAGGAAATAAATTCACAATACAATAATGAGAGATTAAACAGTAGATATGAGTATGATAGATGAGCTTTATCTTAGAAAAATTGCAAAAGCTCTCTGATTTCCTCTAGAAAAGGATTATGGGTATCAAAACCTCAGAATTTATTATTCTGATAGATATCACTTGTGAATTACTTCCAGCATATTTTAGCATAGTGACAAGAGCCTTTCTGTCAGGATGACATGCATTTTGAAGACTCAGTAAGCAATTAGTTTCCTTCATTAGAAGAAAACTATACACACAAATATAAAATATTGAAATAGCAGTACTGGATATGAGTTCAAATAAAACACACTCTTCCGTTCCATAGGCCACAACCTGATGAGGACAAAAATCCTTCACTTTAACTGGTTTTGATATTTCTTTACTATGAAGTCCCAAATCTAATAATGTTTTTCCATATAAACACTAGTTTCTGCAGGAAACAGTGTATGTGTTTGTCTTGCCAGACAATGCATTTTCTGTCAAGTGAATCCACCAGGCCATAAGAGAATTGTCTCTGTAATCAATGCCAAAGAATGCTTTTCACTGCCAGACTCCACTGAAAACTAGAAACTTCCTGTGTCTAACTTCTGAGCTGTTGCATTCACTCATTGCTCTGATTTTTGCTAGCACATGCTCATTCTGTCCCATGGAGCTGCTCACCAGTGCTGCTTTGGCAAATCTGTGCAGGTGCAAGGCCAAAAAGTCACCTTCCACATACAAAGATTTACATCATTTCAGGAACTGCTGGTTCCTGAGTGTGTGGAAAGGGGCACAAGAAGGCAAAGCTGGCTGCACAGACCCTTGAATAAATTAGAAGAGCCTTAGGGCACCTAGAGGCAGTTTAAGCAGAAGGAGCTGCCCACACTTTGCCTCTTGCACTGATGCCCTGTAAAATTTAGAGCTTGGAATGCTGTACTCTTTGGAAAGGGAAGTCTTAAAATGTCACTGTTCACAACATGAGACACACATTTAAAACTGTTCCCTTGTTGCACCATGTCTGTCTCCTGCCTCCCTTCCTTATGCTTCCTGGTGAAGCAGTGATTTCCTGGGAAGAGGTGTGCACCAGGGGTGCTTCATTAGAGGCTCGGTTCTGCCTCGAGCTCCTGCACTCAGGGGTCAGAGCGGGTGCACAGCTGCCTCAGAGTGACACCCTGTGATGCCACGCTCTGCCCAAAGCTGTGAGTGTTCCTACACACTGTACAGAGCATGTGTTTGCTGGAGTGCAACATGAACCAAGGTTCTGCGCTTAAAAATGGTCATTCTTTCACCCCTGTAAGCATAGGCAAATTGTAAACATAGGCTCTACAAACTGTGAGCCACAGATGAAGGCTTTCTGAAGTCCTTCAGAACAAATACAATGCCTTGTTCCAAAGGTAACAGAAGGTACATCTCTGGCAGAAACAGGGAGAGCAAAAGGGAAATCAGGTTCCTGAGAATGTCAAAACATCTTTCCCATCAGTTCTGAATTTATGTATTTTTACAGTGTTGAAATTCACAGAGAATAGCTGAATTTCCTGATTCTCCTTCATGGAGTAAGGCATTTTTGTAAGGATTTCTGATCACAGTTTGTGCCATTGGTCTCATTTAAAGTTAATAATGCATGTGGTGTGGGAGCTGTACCTATCCAATCTACCACAATTCTTTAGGCTGTGAGATAAACAGACTGAACTATTGCCCATTGAAAGGGATCACCATGCAGTGACAGAGGAAATGGCAAGGCAGCAGAAATCAAGAAAGGATTTAAAGTAGGTAGATCTGAGGGTGAAAGGTTGCACCTGGCCTCTGGTGTTTCCATCTACCGTTTTAAAATTTGTATACCTTGTTCATAACTGGAAGATCGAGAGGTCAGTTTTGATTCTTGCTTTTTTTGATGATTGCCGACTATACTGAACATGTTTTTTAGATGGAAAACAAAAAAGAATGATCATTAGTGTCTCATGCACTGGCACTGGATGTCATTAAATAATTAGCATTTTCCAGTCTGCAGAACTGCAGCATTGACATCTCTGTCATTCCAGGTAGAGTAAGAAAATCTCAGTGATTTATGGATTGTATCATATGTAATGAGTTTATAGGAAGGCACTTTCTAGATTCGCTCCACTGATAACATGAACCTTAGATGATACAACTGCATCAGTTCATTAACTGGCAGTACCTTCCAAACACATCAAGACTTCTTTTACAGGTTGTTACAGTCTTTTGTGACAAACAGTTATAAGCTTGAATGAAATAAAAATTGAGGTATGTTTTTGTCCCAGATCTGAATTAATGTTCTTCCTGTTTTTAAAAGAAATATCTTAATGAATTGTCTGGTTTTGTTCTCTGATATTACTTATCATTCAAGAATGATATTATTATATATTCATAATTTAGACCCCTATTCTTTATGTATTTCCCTCTAAAGTGGATTTAACCTGATTCCTAATGACCTTTGTTATTTTTACCATATTAAGAAATGAAATGGCAATTTCTAAAAGAAACTGATGGTTTTTAGTTCCTACAAGCTACAGATGTTAATTGGGATGCAGTCTATGTTAGGTTTTTTGGTAGGCTTCTTTATCTCAGCATCTAGGACTTAAAGGTAAGGTTGTTAACTGCCTTTAATTAGAAAATTGACTTTACATTCTCTGACATTTGCTTCACATTTTTTTCCACACTTAACTCAGTAGAAATTAATTTGGAAATGATACAAGGTAAGGTATCACTTTCCGGTTGCATCTGCTTGTGACTGTTCTGTTTCTCAAGAAGGAAATGGTAACTGCCTGTCAGAGACTGAAATATTATAGTTTATGACTTAAACATTTTCATGAAGGACTTTTAAAACTTTTACAAAAGCTGCAGAGAAGACTACCACACCCTGAACGGGGCTCTGAAAGGCCCAGGACTGCTCGCTGATGGAGATAAGGTAAAGTAACAACTCAGGGCTGGGGACATTCACAAAGCACAAGCTTAACACCTCAGGGGTGTTGCTCACTATCAGCTGCCAGGCTGGCACAGATCCTGGCACCAAAGGGTGGGGGAGAGAGGCTTTGGGTGTGCGGCGCAGTGCCTGCCCAGCCTCCCCTGTGCAGAGGAGCCTGGCTGAGGGCCTTCACCCTGGGAGAAGCTGCATCCAGGAGGATGGGTGGGTGACATGGCCCATCACAGGCCCCCACAAAGGGGTCGCCAGTCCCTACACCAGAGGTGATGCCACAGACCCTCAGTGTTGCGAGGGACAGGGTCACACTGGCCCTGCATTCCCACCTGCCCAAAGCGTTTATTAATCCAGGGCATTCTGTACTCTGCAGCATGTCGGGCCATGTCAGGCCGTGTGGCAGTGGTGATGGTGTCAAAAATAGGTCAGAAATTGTTGTACTATTAATGGTAATATTGTTAGATGGGACTCTAAGGACCAATCAGCACCTTAACCTTCATGCAAATGGAGGATCCAACCAGAGACCAATCCAAAAGGACAAAAAACTGTATAAAAAGGGGAGCATTGAGGTCAGCAATGTGCTGCTCAACATTGACCATCTCAGGAACATCCCTGCTCCAAGAAGATCCAGCACTGACTCTGCAGCACCAATGCTCAGTGCTGACCAGGAGCGCTCCTGCTCTGCTTTCCCCAGACCTCGGTGTGCACTCTACCCGCGATCCCCTGTGCTTTAGGCCACACAATAAAAGCTGAAATCACTCAGTACTGGGAGTGCATTCCTGTTATTAACAGTGGGGGACCCTCACCACCAGCAGACCAGATGGAGTCCAGCAACGAGACATTGCTGGGACCCCTGCATGGGTGATGTGCTCCCACCTAGCCTCTGCCACCTCTCCCTGTCCCCCCACCCTGCACGCACACTTCTTTCTCTATGTGTTTCTTTCTTTCTTTTCTTTCTTTCTTTCCCTTTGCCTCTTTTGCTATTAAATAAAATACATCAATTTTTTAGTCCCAACATCTTAACCTCATTTTTAGGTTTTAATCTCATTTTTGGGTATGTTTTGAACCTTCTCAGTTCTTTCTGGTTTATACACAAAGACTTAATTTTCTTTGCTGTTCTGGGTCTAAACTGGATTGTAACGCTGCCTGTCTCTGTAGATGCCTCTTTTATTTTGACATGATTCTCTGATCTGCCCTTATCTTCCTGGTGCCCCCTCTCCCCAACTGTGTGGTCACCTCCCCACACAGTTTCATAGGAGAACACTCCCTGTCCTGTGCAGGGAACCTCACAGCAGCACTCACCAGCTGACACACAGCACAAGCATTAATTGCTGTCTGCATCCATTTGTGTGCCAAATCTAGGTGCTTTCTGTCTCTGAAGAAAATTGCATAAAAAAATCAATAAGCTCAGGGAAAATGGCTATAAAAATACAATTCTTTAAGTGGAAGGAAAGTAAATTGCCTATACTGCTCAGGTAGTTTTGGATTTGTTGCCTGTTTCCATATGAGAGATTTCCTTCCCAATAACTTAAGTCGCAGAAATTATTGTTAGTCAGTGTAGGCTTAAAAGTCTGATGCATTAATCTTTATATATGTTCCTTTCTATTGCCTCTTGCTTTATTTATGGAAATCATTTTGCTGGAGTAATACCATAAGCTATACAACTTGTTTTCATGAGGAACTGAAGTTGTAAAAAATAACTCAAAATAAAACTAGACATGAAATATCATTTGAAAAGCACCACATAACAATTACAAATATTTATTACTTGTAGTAAATATTGCTCCAGTTTCTGTGTAGGTGAAGCTTTTTAATACTGCTACAAGCCACTATTTATACCTCTTCTTTATCATCCAGGAGTTTAAAACCTCTCAAGTGCCTCCTCCTTACTTTGAGGATTCACAGGCCACCTAGTATCTTTTAACACATCGCCCATCTAAACAATAGATTTACAACTCTGAAAATAAACTCAGACTACATGCAAGAGCTTTGCCTACAACACAGATAGCAGCACTGGTTTTGGATAAAAAAGAGAAACTCAGTTTGTTGCAAAAGTAAAGTAACTAAATCTCACTTGAATGGCAATAAAATATAATATGAAAGGACATTATTTACCTCCAGTATCTCATCAGTGGTTCTCAAAGTGGTTTGATTTTTTTAGACTCTTGGTGTGCTCTAAGCTCATATACCAGAGAGCCAGACACTCAGCTTGGGAGAAGCTACCAGAGGAGTAAATACTGTAGATTTCATAATGTTTGCAGCACCTGGTCCATGAACTAAAGGAGAATAATGAAATAAGTAAGATAATTGAACGTGTGCAAATAAACTGAGCTTGATTTGCATCTGTAGCTCTGAAGCTGGGTATGCAAATATCAATCTTAATGCACTAATGTTGCACCTGCAGGAATAATCAGAAGCACTGTTCCTGGTGTAAAATACTTTGCCTATGTATGAATGTGAGATTTTAATTTAAAAACATACAACTGAACAAACCTACCTCTAAAACCTGTGCAGATCTTGATGCTCAGGTACTGAGGAGATGGGGAGGGAGTTAAGAAATTGTGATTTAGTTGGCATCTGAAAATCTGTCTAAACTTTTCTCATCGTCTGTCATCCTGGTAGTACCTCCAAGCCTATCATTCTGTTCCCACCATGCTGCTGCAATCACAAAAGGTGAGTATTACTGTAACCCTGTGGGCACCATGTGTGTCTCCCAGTGGTGCTGCATGCACAGGCTGTATGATGTCTAAAGTGTATCAGGGTATTCTGCAGACATTTCAGAATTTAGATACTCTCATGGTAAGAGAATAATTTGATCCATTAGATCTACAGATTTGTACACCTGCTTGATTTAAGCACACTGAGATCTCCATCAGCCATCTTGCATGCTCACGGTAAGGACTGTATGTGAGCTCTGTGGTGTAAACAGATAGTCTCTCATCCCTGCCTATTGACACTGAAAGGGCAGATGCTATTCCCAGAATCTCTTCACTAGACTGCTAATTGAAATACCATTTGCACTAGTGAAACTCTGCAAAACTGGTATTTTCTGATTTTATGTTGAAAATTATGCAAAAAAAGTGCAGAATAAATAAGGTACGTAAGTTGCTGTAAAGATGACTCAAATCTGATCCATTCCCAGCATTTATGAATAGGATTATAAACAGCTTAATTTTCTATTTTTCACAAAGAAGTTTAAGCTTTGTTGTGATTGATCAGAGCTGTGTTTCACTGGCCCAAATCCCTATCTAAACATGCTATTTCTAGCGGTTGATAGCAGCATCAACATTCAAATTAATTAGTTTACAAAGCACCATGTAAACAGCTCAGAATACTTCTAAACTGCTTTTCAAATTTGTTTATAATTTCAGTACTGATAAAATAATTGTGCTTTTTACTCTTCAGTAACCTGCATATTTACATAGAATCAGAGAATCTCCTGAGTTGGAAAGGACCCACAAGGATCACCAAAGTCCAGCTCCTGGCCCTGTACAGAACACTACAAGGATCACACCATGTGCCTGAGAGCATTGTCCAAACACTTCTTGAACTGTGTCAGGCTTGGGACTCTGATCACTTCTCTGGGGAGTCTGTTCCAGTGCCTGGTGGTTAGTTTAGTCTTCAAGTAAAAGTTTAGCCTTTACATAAGCCTATTAGCCTCAGTTTGTGTCAGGAAATGATAACTAAATACATTTTTTCCCAGAAAACTTGTGGAAAGTCCATATTTTCACAGGATTTTAAGAACAAGTTAAACAAAGATGAAGCAATGATGACAAACACGCTGCCTTTGCAGGAGTTGAACTGAATTTGGTATTGCTCCCTTCTTAGCCTGCAGAATGGTAATGGCTTGTGATTATTAGAGGCTGTTTATAAACAATCAGAACAAAAAAAGATAAAAAATTGAATATTCCTACTACCGCAAGCAACAAATACTTTAAATGAAGGAAAATGCAAGTAAGAAATGCGTGCTCCTAGGCCAGTTATCTTTTCAAATGAGCCTTTAGAAAATCTCTAGATGAAAGGGTGGCAAGTCTGAGGTTAAAACAGCAGTTCCTATACTCCCATATGAGAACTGGGAGCCTTAAGCACACCAGTCCAGCTGGTATGAAGAAACATCTTTCAAGGATTAATCCTGAAATATACACAGGAGCTGTAGGGTAGAAGTTTGCATTTTAGTTAAGTCATAAAAGGAAAGAGTACTAAGTGTTTCGTTTCCCAATGCATGTGGCTGGTCACAGATCTTCACCTTGCCAGAGGCACCTGACAAAACTCAACAGGGAGAGAACTTGAGCTGGACAAATTAATATCTCCTAGTGCAACACACTTAAACGTAAAACTGCCTGCGAGGAGCACAATCCTGCAGCTGGGTTCAATCCTTTCTTGTCTCATTCACTACAAACCACAGCACACTCTCCCTACAGACCCATCCCCTCTGCTCCCTTTCTCTGTGCCCAGTATTCAGCAGACCCTGTCTACAATGTTGAAGAAAACCTGCCTGTTTTCTCCAAGTGCTTTGTGCCCGGGCCCAGGAATAAAAGATACAACAGCTTGCAAACTACCTGGCAGTCACTGAGTGCATGCATGTCTTCATATGGATTCTGGATAGGCAGCATTTTTACACAATCTCATAAAACACAAATAGGGGATTTGATGTTTAAAATTCTCTACTGAATATTTGCTTTGTTCATTTTTCAGTATTGCCTGCTATCAAACTTGTTTGGTTTGTACAGCTTCTTGCAGGATAGGGCTCTGTTGCATCATGAGGATCAATGCCTACATGTTCTACTCATATAAATGATAATTAATGACTTGAAGAGTTTGTGCTCATCTTTGCAGTGCATTTGGGCTGTACAAACATTTTTACTAATGCTGGCAGCTGGCAAAATACTGGTAAATAATGAATAATACAACTTAGTTAATAACAGAAAACCAAACACATTGATTTCATTATAAATCAGCTGTTGGTACTTGCAGAGAGCAATATCTTTCTCCATATTGCTAATTACTTCAAAACATCAAAAGCTTCCAGCACTCTAAATTTCATAGCTTAATTACTCAAATGGAGAGAGATTTGCATTTCAGGTAGACAGACCCATTGGAATTAGACTGCTATTATCACTTTATTTTGACACCTAATTACAAATAAGTACTTCAGGTCAGATGCTTGATTGCATCCCAGATCTGCTGACACAGCAGAAGGGCAGTAAAATAAGGAAAGAGTCAGCTTAAAGTCATCTTTAAGAGCTCCCACATCTCGGCATAATGTAAAGTTTTAGATATGCCTGCAATAGCCTTCAGAAACCAATTATTCTAAGCAAAGACTTGGGCATTTCAGCACTTAAGCCACTCCATCTTCTCACCATGCACTTCTCCACTCTGAATTAAGGCTTGTTACTTGGTTCTTGTGGCAACCCAAAACTTCTGGTAGTGCAGGGGATACAGGGACAACCACTGTGAGAAGATGCCAGAAGCTTCTGAGCATCCAGCGGAGCCAATGCCAGCCGATTCCAAGGTGAACCTGCTACTGGCCAAGGCCAAGCCCATCAGCAGTGGTGGCAGTGCCTCTGGGATAATGTAAGAAGAAAAGAGAAGTTATTGCACAGAAGCAAGCTGCAGCCAGAGAAGGGAGGAGTGAGGATATGTGATAGGAACAGCTATACCGACATCAAGGTCAGTGCAGAAGGAGAGGGAAGAGGTGGCTCCAGGTGCTGGAACTGAGATTCCCCTGCAGCCTGGAGGACTCCATGCCTGATGGAGGCCTGCACTGGAGCAGATAGGGCCCAGGGGGACCCAGGGAAAGAGAAGCCCACACTGCAGCAGGTTTGCTGGCAGGGCTTGTGACCCCAAGGGGAACTCACACTGGGGCAGCCTGTGCATGAAAGATTGCACCCCATGGAAAGATACCTACACTGGAGCAGTTCATGAACTGTAGATCATGGAAAGGACTCACATTGGAGAAGTTCATAGAGAACTGTCTCCTGTGAGAGGGAGCCCATGTGGGAGCAGGGACTCTTCTCCCTTAGGAGGGAGCAGAAAAAATGTGTGATGAGCTGACCATAATCCCCATTCCTCATCTCCTTGCATCACTAGGGGAGAAGAAGTAGAGAACTGGGACTAAAGGTAGGCCTGGGATGGAGGGAGGAAAGACAGAAGATGTTTTTAAGATTTGGGTTTACTTCTCATTACCCTACTCTGATTTGATTGGCAATAAATTCATTTAATTTTCCCTAAATTGAGTTTGTTTTGCCCATGCTGGTAACTGGTAAGTGATCTCTCGCTGTCCATAGCTCAACCCAAGGTCAACCCACCACAGGCTTGTCCCACTCTCAGGCTTGTGCCACTGCCAAACTGCCTTAGCCAGTGCAGGCATGTACAATATGTGCTAAGAAGGAAGCACATATGGGGCAAGAAATGTGTTTTTTCTGGGGCTGTTATATCAGGTAAACACAGTACAACAGTGTTAAAGCATATATCCCACCTTATGGTTTTTGTTTTTAACATGGGGAGTTGGTATAATGTCCTATGCAGCTAAATTGCATTTAAAATCGAGCCCACCCATTGTGTTTAGAGGCGCTGCCTTTTAAGGATTAGCTACAATTTCATTTGCATGCTGAAAATTTACAGCCACATCCACAGCATGCAAAGTTGCTTCATCTCTCTCTTTAGATGGCAATAACTAGAGCCAGTGGTTAAGCAATGGAAGTTCATTCAAAAGTAACATCTGTTTGTACTTCAGATTTCAAATCACATTGTTGCGTTTGCTTTTCATCAACACTTCAGCAAAGACGAGCAGTGGCATTCTGCATAATATTCAAGAATTTGCTTATGCAAAACACAGAATAATTACTTGTAAGATTTTGAAGAAAAATCTCTTAAGAGCTCGCATTTTCTACATTCTCATCTAGATGTAAAATGTATAAATCTAATATTCTTCCACTCCTTGTCTCTGTCTGAAGCTTTTGTTAGATGACATGTGCTGCTTTGCACATGAAAAGCACTATTTCTGCAAAACTAGCCTCCTTCAGTTCTTTAGGTTTGTGCTGCTCTGTGGTACACTGGTTTCATTGACTTCTACATGGTGCCACTGATCAAATGATCTGTGCTCGTGTGATAATTAGATACTACAGACTGCTGACTAAAAGACAACTTTTGAGACTGTTACTGGATAACTTGCTCACAAGTCCTTATGGCCCAAACAACACAGACTGATATAATGGCAGAGAGCTTAAAGGAGTTGTGAAAATTATACCAGCTGGAGATCAGGATAGCAATTTCTCATATTCACCAAAATACTGAGATTAGAGCAGTGGAGATGCTCAAAGTACAGTGCAGGTGAAGGTGGTTCAGAGGAAATTTATGCCTGTAACCTGCCATGGTGACCTGCATGATCCCCCATGCATCTTTGTTCAGGTACTTTGAAGTCCTTCTTAAGGGAAGTGCTAACACAAGGAAGGACAAATCTATAAAGAGAGAAAATAAATTTTAAATTACAACAATTTTTAAAAGTTCTTCAGGCTTCAACCAAGATTTCCAAAGGTGACCAGTGAATTTATGTTTCTCATCAGCCACACAGCAAAAGGCCCTGATCTGCAGAAAAGTGCTGAACCACCTAGAATATTTAATATACTACTGAACAGCCTTGGAAAGCCAGGCCACTCTTTGCACAAAGATGAAAAACTTAAAATAACAATTTCATTTGAGTTATGCACTCTTCTTTTCTGGTTGAGATTTTCTGTTAGTTTGTTTCATGCAATAGTGACAGGCTGCAGAGGAGAAGGATGGTGTGGAGCTTTCTTTGTGCATGTGGGGACATTTCAGCTGCCTGTAGGACAATGGCATGGTGCAGACTGGGACTATGTGATTTTTCTTATCCTTAGTCACTGTCCTTGAAGAAAGCTGCAATGCTCTCTAGCTGAGTAGTGGAGGAGGGTGAGGACAGGAGCATGACATGGTGTGCTCATGTCCCCACCCAGAGCTGAGGCTGTTGAAACCAGGGGAACAGGAACCAGCAGACACCTCACACCCTGAGCAGCCCCTGCCTCCCTGCACAGGACTCTCCTAGCCTCAGTTCAAGGCTGTCCATCCCACATCTCCCTGACAGCCCAGTGACATCTGTCCTGGGCCAGTTATGTCACCAGTTCCCTGTGACACAGACACACCACAACCAGTGCCAGAAGCTGGTAGCTGCCCTCTCTAACACAGCTGTGCCATCATAAGGGCTGTCGGTGCTGCTTTGGTGTGACACAGTTGTTTGTTTTTTACCACTTGAGTGAGAAGAAGAAAAAAAAAAGAAAAAACCCTTAAGAAAATAATAAAAAATACATTTTAAAAAGTAAAAAGGGAAGAATAACACCAAGTAATGGTTAAATGGCCGGAGCAGCAATTTCAAGAGCAACAGCTCAGCAATGGTTAAAAGGGAATTAAAAGCAACGGGTTCTACTCATTACCCAATATTAAAGATTTGCATGGTAATTGCTGTTGAGATTTGTGGACTTGAAGGCTTAATTCAGGGAGAAAAATGCATTTTGAGTGGTACTACTTCACGTCTTTGGAGTGTGAGACATGTCCAATACCAAACTCTGCATCCACAAATGGCTGATATCACTGAGGATATTTGAGCATTGACTGCTGGACTCACATCTGTTTTTCTTGGAATTGAACAAAAAGATTTGAATGACCAGGAATGACCTTGTGCTACAGACTTCTGTTTGTTACTAAAACAAAATAGATAAACTAGTTTTCTTCTGCTTGGTTCACTGTAGACTCTTACACCCTCCTGAATTGACAGGACAAGGGGCAATGGGTACAAACTGAAGCACAGGATGTTTCCAGCAATGGAGCATCTACCTCTTTTCACAGGTTCCCTCTGACAGCAGGAAACTCTTGCTTTCAGGATGACCTGACACAGGTTGCCCAGGGAGGCTGTGTAAACTCCACTTTTGGAGATAATCAAAGTCTGCATACAAATGGCCCTGTAAAAGGTGTGTATTTTACTCTGCTCTGCAGCCCCATGTTTAAGAGTGATCTGCAGAGTGCAGATATTATTTTTTCTATTTTTTTTTTTTTTATATTGGGGTGTGTCTTTGAGCTAGTAGGGATTTTTTAGTTTTCTTTACAAGACCACATCATCAAGAACTGGTTAATGAGTACTCAAGAAGTGTGGAAATTATGCAAGGTTTGTGAAATTGTCCTTTCCTTTTGAAAATCTTGGGTCAAACCCTCATCTGCTTGGAAGAATTAGGGTCAAGAACTGGCTAGATAAACTGCTGTGCCTCTTTTTCTCATTCTATTAAAAAACAAAACAAAAAAAAGTCTCTTTAGTAAAAAAAAATCCTAAAAATCAAATTTACATTCATACTCACTGCTATTAAAAACAAAACCCAAAGCAGTCTTTACGTTGTTGAGTGATGACTGTTAGAGAAGCAAACAAAACCCAGAGAAGGGTCTTTGGGTGTAAAAAAAATTTTCAAGTAAGTTTCTTATCGTGTCCCCATCTGTTCTGACTGTCCCACATTGCCTTTTCAGTGAAAGAGCTCAGCACAGAAACTGGTGTTTAATTAGGTTTAATTTTTGCCTTGCTCTTTCAGTTCACCTTTAAAAGCTGAGAGCCATAGCTTTTCATCAGGTATGCCAGAAGGTGCTGGAAGCAGCACTCTGTGCAGTCTGTTGCAGATCCTTCCTCACAGTCAGCGATTGCACAGCTCTATCTCCACTCCCACATCCCTGGGGATTCCTCAAGGACGGGCAGTCTATTTTTCTCTTTACAGTGTTCATATCCATCCTAATTAGTTTGAACCAGGCTATCAGGATTAACGAGATCCCCTCAGTAAGAGGCTTTGCAGAAAGGGTGACCTCCCACCCTCCCAAGTTGTGTGTGTGTGTGAGCTCAGTGCAGATATTTGGAGCACTGTGCGTGGTAGACCTACATTCAGAAATGGCACAGGAGACTACTACAGTATTTTCCCTTTAATCTCTTCCCTTATACAATTTTATGCTGGTATAAATGCCACCAAAGTAGACAAAAAAATTCTGCTATCTACAGGCCTGACAGGAGATAACAGGTCCCTGAATATACCCTCTCTGGACTTCAAGGTTTTGATGTGCTGCTTCTAATTCTCAAAATACCTGGCCTCCTCATTTCCCTATCTAGGTTACCATATTTCACATGGTGCTATTAATCATATATACACTATTGACTTTTTCTGTTGTAATCATTGATTTCAGCCTATCTTCTGGAACTTTTGACTGCTTTTATAAAATGGCTATGTTGCTATGACAGAAACTAGATTTGTTTTAATAGGATAACAAAACACAAATGCAGAGAACTTGGAAGCTGTAGGTCTGCAAAGATTTCCAGTGACAACTTTTAGGGAAAATTGATAAATCTACAAGTGAAGCAGTGTTGTTGGAACCTGATAAGAATTAAATGTGAAGACAAAAAAAAAAAAAAACCACAAAGTAGGCTTGTTAAACAAAACATAAACACAGTTCACAAAAAAGGTGAGGTTAAAGAGGATATCAAAACCAGGGCCCTGAAGTGACTTCAGGTTTTTGTATCCCACCGTGATTTCTCCTTAGTGCTAGTATCTGTGGGATTTTACCTTGGCTGTTTTAGAAGTTTCCCATAACAAAACTGCTGAGTTCTCACTATGCAGCTGATATCCTGGCTATTCTGCAGAATAAATCTCCCCAGGACAGGTTTTGCTTTCCATTACCAGTCAGGATAATTCCAAGCTTCAGCAAAATGAACCTGGATTGACACCAGTGCTAATCAGAACACAGTATCCTGCCTTCAGGAAAAGTTCTTACGTTTCTAACAGTTTCTAGTTGGAATTGCCATTTTGTTTTACCAATTATTTAAAGAAACAAAAATTATTATTCCTTTTATTGTTTTTGAAGCTTCTACTCCTAATTCTGCCACCATTATTAAAAAAGTCCTCCTTATGCTCTTTCGTAAGAGGTATATCATTCCTGCCTACTTTTGATTAAATAATGCTCAAGTCAAAGCCTACTGAAGACAGAAAACCTCTCTCTGACAAAGTGTAGAAAAGTTTAATTACTACAAAATATTGCACATACTGTGGAAGTTTCCACTGCATTTCCCAGCACTCTTCTTCCACCCCCACCACAGTGGCTTGAACCACAATTGTCTCTGATACCAGACACAATTGCATGTCAGATTATCTGCATTTTATCTGTCCTCTCCTGAATCTCATCTAATCTTTTAATTTCAGTTCTGTGATGAGAAGCCCTAAACTGCCCACATTTGTGATTGCATTCTTACCAAGGCTGCCAGAAAGCTGCTACTTGGAAAGAAGCAAGAGTTATTTATTTCAGTCACTCATTCTTATCCTTAGCAGGTCAGGCTAAGCTGCACTAGGGACATTTACTTCTGTAGAAGGGTTAGCTAAATGTGGAAACTCATATACCATATTACATCTGTATCACAGATATTAGTCCCCAGTACACTAAGGCTGGCAGAGCTAGAGAATGTTATTTCTTTGTAAGACAACTCATTCTTTTTTTCTATATATATCTTTGTGTTATTTTTGCAATATAGCTGTACAGTATTTTAACCCTTTCACTCAGAATATCTCCCACTGAATACACCCCACTGCTGTCATCCACTAGCATTTCTTCTAAACTGACAAACGTGAAGGAATGAGCTACACAGATTACTCAGTTTTTAAATATTAATTCTCTTAAACTAGTCTAAACCAGCCAGTCACCCCATGTCACTTCTAAAAGGTTACACCAATCTGGTGCTGTACTCCATACTTCAAACCTCTCTCCTGGTTGCTGTCACACCATCATGCCAGCTTAAAAGTGATCAAGCTACATTTTTCCTATTTTACAGAGACAGCACTGAGAAACACACTTCTTCCTCATTCAAAAATACCAACCATTTCAGAAGAATCCAGAAAAAAAAAACAAACAAACCTTCTTGAAATGATGCTTAAGTCACAGAATGTCCTAGGAACCATGTCTGAAGGGTTAAAGGCATGGTATTAAGGAATATATGCTCTTGTTTTCTTATTATCCAGACAATATTAAAACACAAAAAATACATGGTTTCTATACACTGGACAACAACCACAGCAAATTGTAATTTATTTAAGAAAGTGTTGTACATCCCTCCTTCAAGCTGTTTCTTGTACTTGACCCAAACTGCCCCATAGCTGTTGCAGCCAGCCCGGGGGTAGCCAGCAAAAACCACGCTGAGGACACTGGCATGAGTGCAGGACAGCAGGACAATTCTGCTACTTAAAAATATAGAGTTATGTCCTGGCAGCCTCTTACATACTGTAAGAAAAATTTACATATTGTAGCTTAGGTGTTGCAACAAAAAGCAGGGGATTTGCAGTTACCTCTGTTGTGATAGGATACCTCTGCTTGTCATCTTTGAGACAAGGTAACAATGAAAGACTGTAAGAAGTTCTTTAAATTCTAGTGAAAATGGGCTGTCCCTGAGGAAAAGCCACCCTGGAGTTCATAACCCTGGATTTCATCTTCAGCTACCAAAAAAAAACCCTACAAAAAACCCATAACTGTACCTTTCAATCCCATTGCTTGATTTTATATTTTATTTTATATGTATGGGTATAATTTGTAGTTTAACTGAAAGCTGCCATATTGCATATGTACTCATTTGCGGTGCAATGTAATAGAACTGTGGTGTGACACAGATGATTGAAATCAAATACACCATAAATTTAAAATGCCTGCATTTACTGTGACAGTTAAGGTGTCTGAATTATGCAGAAGAAATAACAGAAATTATAAACTGCATTTTAAATGCCATGATAGTCTTAACCACAGAAAATGCCTGATCTACAAATGAATAAAACTCCATGATTTAAAGGTGAATTCCAAATATTTTTATTTCTTAAAAATCTAGTACTGATTTCAGTGAAGGCAAATGTCTGTTGGCTTCAATGTCTCTGAGACTTCCTTGGGTATGTCAAATTGTGAAAAATATAAACACCAAGTCTGCCAAGGCTGAAAACCAGGCACTGAAAATCCCACACTTATTCTCTGCTCTATGCCATGTCCACATAATTTTTACCATTAATATGTGAAAGGCTTCAAGTATGTATACAACAATTTTGAGATATAGACATTTTGCAATGCAAACTGTATTCCTTCCTATGTCAGACTTAATGCTAAATTAATATCAGGGAATAAAAGCCAACCAAAAACCCAGTGAAACAAAAGAAAAGAAAAGAAAAAAAAAGCAAAGAACAAAAATACAAGAAAGCTGAGTAGTCCTAATACATAGTATAACTTTCTGTGTTAAAAGATTTCTTGACACAATGCTGGAGACATAAAACTTCTTAACTACCACAAATCTAACTATAAAATTAGAGTTAATTTCAATCCATCAAAGGGGAAAGACAAGACAATATTTCTGTAAACAACTGCCCTCTCCAAGTAATGTAAAATTCAGCAAACATCTATATTTCTGAAGCTGTGGAGTTGTTGAGACTAATCCTGGCCTTTCAAATTCCTGGGCAACCATATCAAAACCTAAGGAAACATGTACACCTATTCTGATGCCAGGCTTTGCTGCAAGTTCAAGGGTCTTCATAGCCCTATTCGATTTGGTGCTCTTGTTCCTTTGTTTTCCTCCATGTAAGGCACCCCTAGATATGACTCAGAAGACCTAGGAAAATCCCAGTGCTCCAGTTTCTGCAGTGCTTATGCCTATCAGTGCTGATCGTAAGTTTATTCTTGATCTGAGTTTGAGACCATGGCCCTTACAAGTGAAAAATCACATGGACGATCTTTTTCTCACCGTTCAATGAATTAAATGAAGTGTCCAATTTAGAAACCATTATGTATTTCCCATCTGAAGGCCTACCTCTCCTTTGCCCATAAAACTGCACAGTAACCAAAATAACATTCCAAACTCCAGTGACAGAGACTCTCATCCCAGTAGAAGACTTCATGTCCAGAAATCCACCTCAATAACACTGGGCATTTTCAGCGGAGTGACCCATTCAGCAGGAAGAATTAAACGAGACTAGCAGCCAACAACAGTTCAAATTGTTCATACAGGCTGGTAAGAAGTAGTGAAAAGTGAAGCCATGGGAAGAAGCATCTATTTTCTTAATTAGGTGAAAACAAAAGATGTAAAACAACCTACTGCATTTCCAGATCTTTGGGGGTTTGATTGGAAGGCCACCCACTCCTGCTGTAATTGCTCAAAAAGGAGTTTCCTCCTTATTCATTTGCATCTCTTTCTTTTCCCATTTTTTTCAGTGAGATGATTTAGCACCAGTGTCCACTGAATAAAAAAAAGCCTGATTAATGTGCAGCAGCTGACATTATAGCATATACATTCATGTTCGTGATGGAAGAGCCTCATGTAATTGGATCAGAAATTGGATAAAATAATGAAAAATTTAACACAGCCTTTGTCTTTATACATTACAGTGGGATGGCTGTGAGGTCAGGAAATGGGAGACAACTAGGGGAGTTTTAAATGCTTTTCTGGTAAAAATTTGTTTAACGCATGCCCATGATTAAAACGAATGTGGTATCCCACTGTGACACAGAGGTAAAAGAGAGGGAATAATAAATTGGTGGCATTGACAAGATGTCATTTGTTATCTGCTTTAAAATGTCAGGTCATGTCATTGCACTGAAATATTTTCTCTCTTGATGTATGTCTTACAAAGCAAGTTCAGTGTTTGGCACTTTTCGATTTCAATAAGAGAAAACAGCTTTTATTCTGGAAAGCATAGTAACAACCAGGAAAATAAGGTCAATTCAAAGCTCCTATTTGAACACTTTTTCACAAGCCTCTTGAAAAAGCCTACTCTGAGTGGCCTGGTTCATCATGGAGCACTGTTCTTACTCACAGAGACCTGTCTGGCTTTCTACCCGTTTCTTAACTCTTTTTTCTTTTTTTTTTTAAATAAGTATGTTTCTGTGATTTCAGTAGCAAAAAGTAAAAAAGAGAGAAATTTTAATTTCTTTAGTGCTTGAGTCTTGTGATAGATAGATCAACTTTTTGATCACAGAAACTATTAAGGGAATGCTTCCCAGGCTGACATTAACTACGTGCTGGAAATAGAGATGGGGAATTTAAATAAGTTATGACATTATATTCATTACAAAACCCATGAAATAAACCTGACATCTTATGAGAGAAGAGAGCAGTTGTTATTATTATATTTTTTGCATTAACAGAGAATAAACCTTTTATCCCATAAATCTATCAGAAACATGGAAAATGAAAAAGTGGGGGAATGGACTGATAATGATAGAACACAATGCAACTTCAAATTAAGTCACAAATTTAACTCACAGGATGCATTTGCTCTGGTGAAGGGCTATGGAAAAAAACCTCAAGTTTTCTTCTACAAGCACTCACAAGCACAATTCCTAAAGAACCCCACCATTAATTACTTCTTGAACCTACTCTCCAAGGAGTACTTTATGTTATTGTTTGGGAAACATGCCTAAAATAAAAGCAATGTGACAGTGATGAGAGGCAGCAGCTGCAAGTTAAAACCTAACACACTTGATGTTTTTCTGGGTAGGTGTAGACCAAAGCACTGTGGATCCTGCCTTGCCTTGAGACACAAGAAGGTTGAGAGTAGGGGAGGATAAGGAGAGGATTCAGGCTATGTGTGCTTAGGGGCAGATTTGGGGAAGTAGATGGCTCTGTTTTGCTGAGGGTGTTGGAGTGTTAGGGCAGTACTAACTGAGCAAGCATCCAGAAAAGTGCTGTTGCACTTGAGTTTATGTGCAAGTTTGCTTTTGCAATGTTTTCCTTACCTTCCTTTGTTCGCAGTCCCCTCAGATTCAGGGCAGCCTCCTTGCACAAAGCTTTGAACCTGCCTTCATGGACTCAGCAGCAAGTTTGCACTGGTAAAGAGTGTGCAAAAGAGACAGACTGTGAAGAACCCTGGCTTGGCAGGATAGGCATGGAACAAAGTGAAAAA
Source organism: Erpornis zantholeuca (assembly GCA_013400515.1). Taxonomy (NCBI): domain Eukaryota; kingdom Metazoa; phylum Chordata; class Aves; order Passeriformes; family Timaliidae; genus Erpornis; species Erpornis zantholeuca. Next base: position 32,065 of record VZTN01036629.1, on the reverse strand, counting down.
ACAAAGGTGAAAAGGTTTTTGTAGCTCATTCTCAAACCAGTTTTTACTGGATCCTGCTTCTCTAAGCTATCTTTGATTTCTTTTTCTCCACCTGTGTGATACATTCAGACCATCAGTGTTAAGGCGAATCCAAAAACCAGTTTTTTTCCAAATGAAGTTATTTAATATAATTTAATATCTCTGGCCCAGTTTATCTTCACCAGTTATTTTGTATTTATCCAGAGGAAAATTTGGAAATACAGCAAGTAGTGGCACAGAAATTAAGATCCTAGCATCTAGCATTGTTACCAGGCTTTACTCTGCTTCCTCTGTACATCAGTACCAGCACACAGAATAGCTCATGAAATCAGCAGCTGCTCTTTTTTTCCTGTCATCCTGATGAAGATCAGATCCTGGTCCATTAAGCCTTTATTTCTCCAGTTCAACCTTATGTCAGCACCAGTAATATTCAAACAATCTCTCCTTACCTCTCTCCTCAGGATTTATCCCCCAGAATTTCAGGAGGTAATCATAGAGGTAGAAGAGGTGAGGAGGAACAGGGTGTAATCGCACACCAAAAAAAAAAAAAAAATCTATACCAAGTGGGTATTAAAAAATCATATCAATCAATTTGGCCTTGTTTCTTGGGCCCTAATTGCCTTCACTGTTAATGACTGGTTTGTACAACATGACACTGTAAAGTCTAACTTCTGCTCAGCACCTCACAGAGCACACAGCAAGTTCCCTGATATTTTTCCCATTCTGCAGTCCAGCTAGGAAGAGTTACATCACCTTGAGCTGAATGCCTTGCAGACACTGGAGAAAGCAAGCACCTTCAGTTGTGAGGCAATGTTTCACTCCAGCTATTACAGCACAATTGTTTAGACAAGTGGGGTAATAAATGGCCCAATTGTCCACAGGGGACCAGGGATTGTCAGGCAGGGAGGATTATTGCTGTTGTCTGTGGTTTATTAGCTAGCATTTTGATTCAATGCCTGATACAGTTCCATAATTAAAATTTAATTTGTGTGTGAGCTTGTAAGAGAGAGGCTGGTGGGGAAAATATTCATGCATTGTACAGGTGATAGGTAGAGATATTTTCTCTGCATACAGACTGGTTCTGGTGAGAGATTTGGGAAGTTTCTAGGGGGTAGCACAGCAGAGAAACTTGAAACTTAAAAAAACCCTGATATCTAGGGTTAAGATTCTATGACAGTGCATGAAAAATCGTTGAAAATATGTGCACAGTCACCTAGAACTAGCTACTAAGAAATACTAAACATACAGGTGCTTGAGAAATCTCACTTCTCCAGAGCTTAGGCACCTGCCTTAAGGATGCCAGGGAAATGCCTTCATTCACTTTAGAATTCCAATCTGGTAATCCATTCCTAAAAGTATTAAGTTCACTCTTTGAACAATTCTCCTCTTGAAGAATAGTTGCTTCTATCCCTTAGTTATTATTTTAATAATCTCAAAATTGAAGGTGCATAATTTTTGGCTTGGTTTTGTTTCAGTTTGGTTTTTTTATGCATCATCATATTTATATAAGACCTCTGTCATTTAAGTGATGGGATGCTAGCACTAAGTTTTACCACCAGATCAACAGTCTTATCCCACCTACTGGAAAAGTGCAAGTTTTAGCACTAGCAGAGTTAGCAAGATCTTACTACTCCTAAATAGAAGGCACCAGGAAACATTTTTTCACTAAGTAAAACATTAGGATAGTTTCTTTTATCTTTCAGTCTGGGAATATTTGGCAATATTATTGAAACAGTGCATCACAGTCACATCATTATGACCTGATCTCATTTTAGCAGCAGGAAATGAGTATTTGGCTTTCACTGTCTGAGAGGAAGCTGTGGCAGAGGGAGCTGCCTCCATAGATGTTCCACATGCACCACAGCTTCCAAAACACCCAGACATGTACTCAGACTATCATTGCTAGTAACTCCTTTGGCATTAGGGGCTGTAAGATATCTCCACTGCTCTAATCATCTGTCACATGCCTATAAACTCTCTGCTTAATAAGAGTCCACGTATAAATTAGAGATCATTCAGGCTTTCCTGGAGCGTTTTCTGACAGACAAATCATAAAAACTAAACCAATTACAATTTACTGGTGTGCAGCTATAGCAGTGGACATTATTACCTTCCTTCAGATTTATCAGGAGACAAATAGCAGGAATGCTGGGCTGCAGACTGAATTGTGCAGGCTTCACAGCATACATGTCTTAT
>VZTN01036629.1:13847-29075 GCA_013400515.1 Erpornis zantholeuca | reverse complement strand
AGTCTGGATTTCACAGACAGTAGTCTCTATTCTGGGCATTAAAACAAAAATTCTTTTACAAGAAGACACCAAAGTTCTGTTGATGATGATCATATACACAATGTTTTAATTGTTATAAGAAGCCTTTTTATGTAAATAGTTATTGATATTTATGGAAAAGCATTGAGCTATGACACATGCAAGGGAAGAGTTTTGTAATAGACTTTTTGCATCATACTTGAAAGCTTCAGTCTGAAATTATACAAAAGGTACATTATTTGTACTGATAATGTTTAATTATGTTTTTATTTTGAAGCACCATCCTTTGATGAAACAAATTCTCTTCAAATGCAGCACTGTTTATCAAGATACTGGAATTGACACAGATAATTTGCATATTTAATAATTATTATTAATGGCTGTGTCCAATATGTGAAGGTACTCACCCTGCCATTCCCATGTTTGCCTCTCTTTCAAGCAGAGAACTTGACTGGGGGGATTTGGTGTCCCTCTCTCCCATGATTTCCCTCCTGACAGAGTTCACTGCAGAGGAGGTGAGAGGAAGATGACCCCTCTCAACCAAATTGCAATGTGATAGTGACATGAGAGCATTCCAGGGAGCATTCACAGGCAAGGGGAAGCAGCCCTCAGTGAGCAAAACTCAACATATTGGGAACATGAGGTCCCAAAAGGGAAGAGAGAGCATGCCAGAATGAAATGCCAAAAAAAAGAGGTCATAAAAAGTCTCCTCTTATTGGATCCAAAGGAAGTACCAAAAGATACTGATAAACTTTCACGTCTAAGTGTGCTGGTTTTGTCTGGGATTGTTCATTTTCTTCACAGTACCTGGTGTGGGGCTGTATTTGGGATTTGTGCTGGAAACAATATTGATAACATGGGGATGTTTTCCTTATTGCTGAGCTGGACTTGCACAGAGTCTCAAGGCCTTTTTTACTTCTCACCCCACCCCATCAGTGAGAACGCTGGTTGTGCACAAAGAGTTGGGGGAGACACAGCCAGAACAGCTGAAAACATATAAATCTGGGGGAAAAAGAAGAAAGGGGGGAATGTTCAGTTTGTCTTCCCAAGTCACTGTTTTGAGTGATGGAGGCCTGCTGTCCTGGGGTTGGCATGGGAAGTGGCGAATGAAGTCCCTGTTTGCTTTACAGATTNCTTCAGTTACTGATAATCAAGACCAAAGCCAGTTATATTTCATAATTTCATTTTTCGAAATGGAAGCCTACTCTTGAGCAACTTTGGTGTTTTCTGAGAAAAAAATTTACTTCCAATCACTCTAAGGCAAAACTGTCATTTAGGAATAACATCACAAGTAGCTCTTGAGCTGTATAGCATAGGAAATCTCTTATATGTTAAATTTTAAATTTTTTTTTGTAATTACACTTCTGTTAAAATAAACTACAGGCCTTGGATTAAGGCTTTGTCTTTTTTTTTTTTCTTATGTAATGAGAAATAACAAAGCTACCTCCAACCAGGGCAGGATGTCACCAACTTCAAGATCAAGCCTAAATTAAAAAGAAAAAAGCCACATTTTTGGAACAGATGCAGAAGTTAAGTGAATTCCTCTGACTTTTATTAGAGCCTGCCTTAATCTGAAGGGCACAGATTATACCCATCCATAAAATCCTCAAACTTTTTATTAGGATGCAGAGGAATAGCTTTAATCTCATATTAAAATAAATATTCACAAATAATAGTACTGAATCAAGTGAAGAGTAACTTGGTCCCAGTGACACTCTTGGAAATCCGGAACCACTCTATTAATTTCAATAACATTTTTGCAGTTTAACATTAACACCAAAAAGGTGAGAATAGGGACCACCAGAGCATAGCTGCTTAAAAGGTGTCTCATGAGTGATTAAAGTTCCACAAACACTGGTTTTCCTCCAGAATAATTCCACAAGGTGACATTAAAAAGTCTTATTTTGTATGAGTCTTTGTAGGAAAGTCTGATGGCAGCCAGCAGATCACAGCAGGGGGATGGTAATTTATAGGGAAATGCAGAGGGCTGGCAGCAGAAGTGGTTGCACTTCAGTGGATCTCCAAGTGGCCATTTCTGCTGCATAAATAGCACAAAAAGGCAAAGCAGAGCAAATTTGCTGGTGAGGGACAAGTACTCTACAGACTCCAGAAACATTGGAGCAAAGAGGTAGCAGGAACTTCTCCCCTACAGGGTCACCTGCGACCAAACGTGGTGCGTTTCAGCAGAACCCTCAGCCCACAAGCTCAACAAGCACTGCCCTGTCAGAAAAAGCAACAAAAACCCAACAAACATTCTCTTCCCCTGGACTGGGGAACAAATATGAGCAGCTATTAAGGAAGGTCAATGAAATGGAAACCCATGCAGCCAGAACTGGGGCAGGCTGCAAAATGCCTATAAAAGAACTGAAGCAGCAAACAGCCATCCAAGAGTGGACAACACAGGGCTTGAGAGCCATTCCAGTAATATTAAAAGGCTGGAGAACAAGGGGGATAATAATTAATGAATTTTTAAAGGTGGAGAAGTCCAACCAAAAGCTAACTGAATTAGTGCTCAGCAGCACTAATTATTTCTGCCAGCAATACCCTACATATCCCAACCTCATGATGAAAACTGGTAGTGTGATGCATAAAGAAAATTTTCTGCTCAAAGATGGAAAATCTGAAGTACAGCTGCTCGAGTCCCAAAATTGATAATGAGGTCTAACTATGCCAAAACCACTCCCATGAAGCACTGGGAGACCTCTTCTTGATGCTGAACTGGTGGTACACCATGCAGGACCACTGTTCATCTGGTTAGGAATATCCTTACTCCTTGCCCTTTAATCATGTATATAAAATACACAAAAGTCAATAAAATACTACCAAGTCAAACAACCTTACAATCCAGCACTTTACATGAAAGCTAACAAACATCCTGAGACAAATCTGTGTTTCTGGTGAGCAAGAATACAGAAGAATGGTACTTTCAGCTGTCCACAACTCCTCCAGACATCATTCCAAGATGTGCCAGTGGTCACGTACAAACAGCTCAGATTCAAGGGTAAGAAGAAATGAACTGAACTGATTCTTGTGCAAAGGGACAGGCCAAGACAGATGCAACACCACCCTGTCCTATTGCTGGAGCACCTGTGCTATAGCATAGCTAATATCTGCAGTCCATTCACATGGACACCAGATATTTGTAGCATGAGAGATCCAGAGACTGATTTGCACATACAACATGCAGCAGATGGCACATATATATGTTTCCTCAGCAAGACATCATGAAAAATTACAAGCCAAAAATCCACAGGAAATGCTATCAATCAGATCACACTAGCCAGAATTTTAAAATGACTTTTCAAATTTGGCCGTGGCATAACTGCAAGAAGTGGCTTATTTTTCCTTGTAAAAATACTTATAAAATTCGAAACAGTTGGCAAGCAAAGTACCTATTTATTCAAGAGAGTTTTCTTCTTATATGGACAGCATGAATACTATTCACAATTTTGCAAGCTTGTCTTGTAAGAATTCATGTTTCTGTTTATAAACCAGCCCTAAACTATCTGGGATTAGAAATAAAAGTGTGACAGGAAGAGGATCTCTGTGAATGATCCCTATTAGGGAAGTATGCCCTCTGAAAAATATGAGAAATTATTCATCTGCCATGTCAATCTTATATTTTCAGTTTCCCTCACAAAGGTGCCCACCAAGGCAAGATATGGCAGCTGCAGCAGTATCTTCCTATTTTCTGACAACCATCTGTATATGTCTTTCCATTCCAGTACTATAATATTTTGATTTTAGATATCTGTACATAAAATCTTTTACTATGTGGAATATCACTTTAGAATGGTTTGAGCAACACTAGCTTCCCCCACACAGTTTCTCTTAACAGTTTCCAAGTTTCTGATTTTTTATTTCTTTTTCATCCCATATTGAAATGAAAATGAAACCTTTAGAGTAATCAGAATCACAGCTTCTCTTCTCTTTTTCTATTGAATGTCAGAGTCCTTTGCTTCAGGGCTTCCCTCTCCCACTTTTTGTCATTTATATAAGTGGCCAGAAGACAGCAAAGAGAAAATTAAAGATACATAGGCTAAAACAATCTCGAGATATGAATGGAAAGTCAAGTGTGCAGCCAGGTGAAAGAATGGATTTCTTAACTAAAGTGATTAGTTAACTTAACTTCTTAACTAAAGTGATTAACATCACTTTAGTCACTAAACAGTGATGTTCATCCCAAGACCCACACAAAGCAAAAAACTGTGGCAAGGAAGCCTAGCTGAGATATTGTTCATATTTCCACGACAAAGCACTAAATAATGCCTGCAAAGTGCACAGCCAAACAAACTGCAACTGTTTTCATGCAGGGATATACACTGTTTCATTTATCCTTACCTAACCTCTGCATCTGAGAAGAAAAATTAGACTTCATGAAATGTTTACTTCCGTAAGTGACTTAAAGCAAAACAAATTAGGAAAGTAATGTTAATAACAGTGCAGTCTCAACTAATAGAAAAAACTCAAGGGTACTAAAGGAAGCAAATGACAATGAAACTTTCACATAATTTACCAATGGATAAGAAAAAAATAGCAAATCCTACTTAAAGGTTTTCTTTTGAAAGAAAATTTGTGCAATCCAAGCCTAGCTTCTTTTGCCTATGTACCCTTAACCTCAACATCTGCCAAAGAATATAGTTTTATTTAGGCTGCAGCCTAGTTTTTCCAGTCTTCTTATTCTTTTCTCTATTGAAAATTTTATTAGAAAAATATTTAGCATTTACAGGTTGTGGCTATACATCAAATCCATTGCTCCAACCAGGAATGATCCTGCTACAGAAACCAACAAAACTTTACTGAAAGTGCCTTCTATGGAGCATTCTGGTATACACCAGCATTTCTTTGTTATGCCAGATTTTCTTGTCATTTCACCCAAAACCCATTAAATCAGAGAGAAGCTGTAGTGCCTGCATATAGTAAAATTTGTTAACTTGAGATTTACTTCATTTCAATGGAAGGGGCGGGGCAGGGGATATTTATTTGAAACTGGAATTCAGAGAGAAAATTGCAAATTAGCTCCTGGCTGTCAAAATGCTGCAGTCTTTAAAGATGAAATAAGTAAACAGTTTCAGAGGAAAAGAAAAAAAGATCAGAAGAAAATCTGCCATTTTTACTTTCTTATTTTTTTCCCTGTTCAGTCATTCATATACAGTTCTTATAATCTTCCTTTTCAGGAAGGACAGATTGTCCTTTTAAAAAGGATACTTCCTCCTACACTACCACCAGGAAGATAATATTGTGTGGACTCATCCTGAAAAGAAGGAGGCTTTTTTTAGGAGCTCAGAATAAACCAAAGAGCTGAAAAAGATGAAATTAGGTTTCATTCAGGTTTTATTTGCTTTTTCTTTTTAAATTAATCTTCTAAATTTCTTTTTTTTTTTTTTCAGTTTTCACTGCAAGCAGAAACTCAGACATAAAGGAAAGCTAAGCATACTTTTCTAACATCAAGAGGGGGTCAAATAAAGGACGTTGTGCACCTTGTCAAAGGCACCTGTGCTCAGCAGCCTGAACACAAAATGAGCCAATATCACTTGGCAAATGGTTTCTTTACTGGATTTAGCAAAATCCTTTGGCTTTTGCTGCTGCTGTGACTGTTGTGGATCAGCAGTAAGGCTGTTTTTTTTTCTGCAGGTTTCAGTTGGTTTTATTCTCTTCCTTCATGAGGAGGTTTTGAAACAAAAGACACAATCTCTCTCTGCTGCAGCACTATGGGAAAGGTTAACCAATTGAAAGCAAAGTGGTTTCCCTTTCAAAGGGTTTTTCTAACAGAAACAGATTTTTTTTTTTAACCTGAAATACCTAGAGAAAAAAATAAGGGAAAAAATACCCCCACAGTTGAGCAGGGAAAACCCTAAAACTAGGAATTTGTTATCAACATCAACAGCAATCTCATAGTCATCTGAACCAGATCAAAGAATACAAAATGAGATTTATTTTCCTTGCATAAACCCACCTGTGCACTTCTAAAAACACTTAAAATGGCAGAAAACAACTGTTCCACTATATCCTCACATTCACTGATGACTCTGCACACTTAGACACACTAGCACACATATCCTACAAATCCCTCCATTTTTTCTCCATAGGATAAACTAGTGAAATTTAAGCATCCAACAAACTTAAAGCCAGTATGGGAGCTGGCTACACTCACACAACCCTTTTAATTTGGCACCTCATACCCAGAGAGTCTCTGCATTAATAATGCAACATACTCTTGCAATGACTGGACCAGCTTTTTTCTCCTCTTTGTTTTTAGAATCTCAAAGTCCCCTGCTCGTTTCAAGTATAATGCTTATACTTGACCTTCACTCAAGTTGTTTCATAGGGCACCATCAAAATGTACCTCCAAAACAGCTGAAGCATGTAGCTTTTTTAATATATACAATGATGGTTTCTTCCCCTCCAGAGAAAGTTAACTTTAATCTACAATTCTTTATATTGGTTCTGCAAAATAGGAAATATCTGTAAAAGCACATAAAAACAATAATATTTTCTTTCTCTATCAACAAAACCAGAAATCTGTTGCCATAAGTACTACCATTTCCTCAGGCTACTTTGTCACATCTTTTAAAGATGCTGGGAAGTTATTGCAATCAAAAAAGAGCACTTCAGAGCAGCTCCCATTCTGCAGACATGATACAAAGAGAGAGCACTTCTGCAGAGGCAGGAGTCTTTGTCCAAGGTCCTTATGCCTGTTAAAAGCAATAGTTTGGGAGAGGAAATGGCAGAGTCCATGAAGTTCCCTCCATTCTCATATGATTCCCTTCCTCCATGCTCATATGATTCAGTAATTCTTATTTCATCTGCATAAACTCACCAGCACTGCAACTGAGTTCTTATAAAACAAGGAGTAAGTGAGGTCTCCAGACATAAGAAAAGGATCAAATTCCTTCCCAGCTGGCAGGTGATTCCTGAAAAGGGGAAATTTTTTAAAGCAGCTGCAAGCCTAAGCAGGATTTACCTGATAATACCAATATATCAGGGCTTAGTCAGAAAAATCAAAGGTAAGTACAGTCTGCTAAGAATATTATCACCTCCACAATATGCCAGCACTACTTGCTATTCACAGACCAACATTTTTCCTCCTTTTTTTTTTCTCAGCACTCATTTTTCTCAGCACTCCAATACCAAGGCTAACACACACATGTTTTTTCATCCATGTATGAGGATAAAATTTACTAATAGCTAGTATTAAAGCTACTAATAGCTCTTGAATTAGGACATGCTTCTCAGGGAGAACTCCTGAATGTTGTTTCTTCATCATTTGTAACATGTGCTGCTATGCTATTTTCAGGTTAGAATATGAAGAAGTCCTGCCTTGATTTCTGGATCTGTAAATTGATCAATAAGATTTTTAGGTTAATGTCACTGTTGTTCTCATTCAGCTCAAGAGCTGAATTTCACTCCCTCACAGTTATATATAAGAGCATCTCACAGATTCTCCCAGTATGATTGGGGTTGGAAGGGGCTTCTAGAGATCACCTAGTCCAACCCTGCTTCTAGCACAGGATTGTGTCCAGATGGGTTTTGAACATTTCCAGAGAAGGAGACTCCACAGCCTCTCCAGCCTGTTCCAGTGCTCTGTCACCCTTGATGTAAAGGTTTTGCTCCTAGTTGGATGGACCTTGCTGTGTTTCAGTTTGTGCTCATCGTTCCTTGTCCTAGGCACCACTGAAAAGAGTCTGGCCCTGTTGTGATATGAAGTGATGCAGATTCTCTAGGTAGGTGCAAAGGAGAGCCTTTTATTGCAAAAACCCGGCCTTTTAAAGTAGTTAGTTGGTTATTAGCTTATACAGTTTTAAAGCATAACGGGCATAATTTAACCAACCACCATACACCACGATGTGTACACTTGGTGGTCACTCTTGTTTTTCTACCCTTAATTCAGCTGTGTCTCTTTCCCTCTTTTCTTCTTCGCTAAAGTCACAGGCTGGAGCCATGATTTTACAAAGGCAGCAAGGCCTTCATGCAACATGGCCTCATCTTCTTGACAGTCACCCTTGTATGCATTGGTGAGATCCCCTCTGTCTTCTCTTCTCTGGGCTGAAGAGGCCCAGCTCCCCCAGCCTTTCCTTTAGAGTGAGATGCTCCAGTCCCCTCACCACCCTTGTGGGCCTTCTCCAGGAGCTCCACGTGTCTCTCGTGCTGAGGAGCCCAGAACCGGACAGAGCATTCCAGATGGTGTTCCACCAAGCAGAGCAGAGGGGAAGGATCACCTCAACCTGCTGGCCACGCTATTCCTCATACACCCCAGGATACCAATGACCTCCTTGGCCACCAGGGCACTGCTGCCTCATGGACATCTAGTTGTCCATCAGAGCCCACAGGTCCTTCTCCTTAGAGCTGCTCTCCCGCAGGTCAGCCCAGAATCTGTGCTGGTACCTGGGTGCTTCTTCCTGGAGGTGCTGAACCCTGCATTTGCTTTTGTTGAATTTCATTTAGTTCCTCAGCTACCAGAGAAATTCTTTTTTCTCCTTCCTTTTTCTTTTAACCTTTTCATTAGCCTACTTTATGATAAAACAGAAGCCATTGACACACCAAAGATCATCCACAGCAGAGTTATTCAAACCATCCTGTAAGAAGGACTGTAGAACTGGCAAAAGGCAGCCAGCTACCCAGTGATCAAAAAGTGCAGCATGACCCAGAAGCAGAAAGGTCATTGTTTTGAGCTCTCCTCTCGCCAAATAAAACCTCAATTCTCAGCTTCCCAGCTAGATGCCTGCTTTTTTTCTCCGGTTTGGCTTATTCTATTATAAAATCCAATTGAACTGAGTCAGCTTCCATCATTCTCAAGGCATAATTCAGACAGCCTCCTCCTGCCCTGACACTGAGACTCCATAGAACTTCATTTCCAGTGTGTAGATTTTTCTGACTGAGAACCCAAGAAACAAAGTTTCATGACAGTTCAAAATATTTTTATTACTGTGGACTATGTCATAATTGCTGGAAATAAAACTTATGACATGTTCTATCACTTCATATTTACCACTGCACTTTTTTTCAGTCAAAATGATTAAATTCTGTGCTGAATACATAAAAGTTTCTTCACAGACATTCCTGATAAAAATAATTTCATGAGGAAAACACCATTGCTCACTTTTCCACCTCTGTGGAAGATTCTGAAGGAACAAGTCACCAAATATTTTCAGTAATATTTTTTTCATTTAGAGCGAGACACATAACAATACAAGGGAAAAACAGAAAAATAGAATACCAATATTTGCCTTCAATGTTTTCTGCTCCAACTGAACAAATAATTTGGTGTTGTCTCCAACACTTTCTGCAGAATCCAAATTAGACCACTCTGTTTATTGACCACTTGACTGTTTGAATGAAGCCAGAGAACAATCTGCATGCTATAACACTCATCTTCCTGTGTGTGTGGTTTAATCAGCACTGAAAAATCTGAATTACTTTAGTATTATGTTTGCTTACTGAATTTATCTCCTGCAAATATAATTTTCATCTATTATATACCTCATTCATTGTAAATCAAGAATACTCATGTGTTTTATCCTGACGTTATTTCAATTTACAGCAGTAAAACAACAGCAGAATTTAGCTAAGTGATGGCTAAACAGATCTGCTACTGCATTTGGTGTTACTGCAGGCTTGATAGTGAAGTGTTTTCTTAAAGAAATTTATTTGCACAGTTCATATATGAATGCTGACACTTCCTCAGGTCTGCTTCCAGTGTGAATTGTCTGCTCTTTGTGGCTATTGGGCAGCCACAGGTCATTACTGGACATAGTTTTACTGAGCATAACAGCTTGAAAGGCCTTCAGATATTCTCTGTGTGATAATTTCATTAGATTTATGCATAAAGCCTTAGAAATTTTATTACTGATCTGGAAAAATAAAAATACAAATTGCAAAACTCAGGGGGTTCACACATCCAAGCAGGTAGAGTAAGGTGCTAGTTTAACTAACCATATTGTTTCATTTTTGGGAACGTTTTATCTCTTATTTCCCAGAACTTTCACTAACGCTTGTATTGAAAGGGCAGCTACTCACTGTTGTTATCTACTAATTAAGACTGAACGTCTGATATTATACGGGCTCAACTGAAACAAGTTGAAATAAGCTCTCTGGGCTGCCAACCCTCTTGAGACCACAAATTAATGAGATGCACAGCACATGAAGCTCTCCAGTAAGTCAGCTTTTAAGTAAATAAAAGCAAATACACTGTGGAATAAGTAATAGTAAAAGAGACAAAGTGGATTTCTCTTAAAGAGACTTCTCTTTTCATGCTGACATAAAGTCTTGCATAATGTCTTGAGAATGGTTTTAAAGATTCTGTTTTTTAAAAGGTCACCAATTCAATGATAAATACATGTGCACACACCCACACGTACATATAAGTGTTTAGATACAGAGTTTTTGATTATTTATTTATATCTGTAAAACCTGCTTTGTATGAAATTGTTTTGGATTGTTTATACAGTGTGGAATAAAACTTTCCAGTTTGCTAATGGGAATAAAAAACTACCCCAAAACCACAATGTATTTCCTTCTCCTCTCCTCCTAACTGAAGGCAGGAAGTAATTCTTTATATTGGGATATTTTCAGTCAGATATTTCTCCTTTAATTTAGGAGGAAGGAAGAATCATAAGCACCCCCCAGAAACTTAGAGCACCCACATTTACTCATGATTCTTCTTGGTGTGCATTACAAAGAAGAACTGGCACAATTTTAACCAACCCATCCATTTTGTAGGACTCATCATCTCCCACATGTAATCTACATAACAGAGCATGTAATTTCAGATGTGCATTGCTCCTCCCCACATTCATTTCCAGTGTGTCACAGTTCACCTGTTTAGTAATAGCAATTCATCACCCTCTGACAAACAATAAAACTGCTCGCTGTGCCTTGTGATGGGAGCCAAACCAAACCAAAAGAAAAAGTCTTGCCCTCACATTTTGGACTAGACACAGATCCATGTAATATCATCACAAATTCAATTAACTTTGTACTGTGATTATTAATGATGGAACAGTGTAATGAGTCAGAATGAAGATAAAATTCCTGTGGTTAAGTGAGTCCTTGATGCTGAAATTTCTTTACCAAATTAAAGAACTTCTTCCCCAGGCATTTGGGAGCCTCATTAAAAGCCAATTTAAGCCAATGAGAATCTTCCCATTGACAGACAAAAGTTTGAATTAGATGCTCACTGCATTAAAATTGAAACATGTAGAGGTCAATTTTTAGGGAAAACAATTTCTTAGCACTAGCTTGGTATTGTTCTATATCTGCTCATGCATCCAGCACAAATTTGTGAGTTCTTATCAAATAACTATACACAAATGTATATAGAGAAATCTGCATATATACATGTAATAATCCCATCTGAAAATATAAATAGTGACAGTAGATGCTTTTTAAAAGTCCTCAGACTTCTTTCAAAGCTTCTTAACTCATAGGTATACAATAAAAGATATGCCTTATTCCTTCTTCTATCTTATTATTAAGAATCACATGGATTTTGCACTTTAATTCCCCATCCATAGCTGTATAAATTTATCCAGAGTCTACAGCTACATAGAGAACATGATTGCCTAAATCCAAACTAATTCTGGGGCACTGTGATACCTTAATAACAAAGCTGCTTTTCAAATTCCACTGTCAAGTATCATCTAGACCTGTATAATCCTAGACACCTTTGGCTTTTATATTGAAATTTTACAGGTACCAGAGTACTTGTGGCTTCCCCAATGATGATTTCTCGTTTTCTAGGAGACTAGAAAGGATGCAACCATCTCCTCTTTGTACAACTACTAAACTTTTCCTTAAAAATATATACATGTGTATTTGGGCATATATCTACCATATGTACATATATACATACATATATATATATGTAAAATAAAATTTAATTTTAAGACAGTGTGCAAGACTGCATAGGACTATTTAGCCTAAATTAAAGCTTAATTTGGAGGCTTCTTGATTCAAGACCCCCTAAGTGTTGCTACATATATATTACAAAAAAAATCACTCAGGTGTAACAATGGGAATAAAATTCTTTTTCTCACATGCTTAGAGACCAGGATTATCCAATAGCTTGTAGACATTGTCCTTCTTTGTCTTATTTACACTGAATCAAAGGGAGCAGATTCAAACCAAAATTGGCATCATTCCCATTCCTGCCCCATCCCAATACCCTACTGGAAATTATGCAAAGGCTTTTAAGGAGAGAAGACCAAGCAATGCAATAAATTACCAGAGGAAGTGATGACAAAATGATAAATTCAGATAGAGATCCAATATCTTTCTGTAAGACAACCTTTAGCAAAAAAGCCCAATATATTTTAGACAGACTCAAGTTAGCAGCATGAAAAACATAACTGGCTACCTGAAAGAAGCCAAACTGAGCCACACAGCCCCAGGAGTACCTTGAATTTACCTAGATGCAGTCAAATCTGTGTTGTTTCTAAGATCACTTTCTATCTTTATTGCAAAACTCTTTCAAATATCCGAATAACTAGCTGAGTTTCTCTGGACTGTATCGTGCAGCTAGTCAAACCAGATGATCTCATAGGTCCCCTTTGGTTTAAAATTTCATGCACTGGTTCTTACTTTTATCTGCCAAAGACATTTTTTATGCTCTGAGGATTTTTCCAAAGATAGATGAAAGCTGAACATTTGTTATCTAGCTGTTTCCTTACAAATGGCATGGCCAACTTCCTGCTTCCGTGTGTGACATTACGAATGGAGATATCAACTGATCAGAGAAAGGCATCTGAAAAAAAGTGACACATTTTCAATATTCTGAGATTAGTTTCAGAAGTTCATTTAAACTGGAGATGCTTCTGGTTTAGCTATATATCTCCTCCTAATGGCAAGCAAACAGCTAAAGCTCCTTCCCTTAAGCTGACAATGTGCTCTTGCTTCCCCAGATATAAGATAGCTATTTGACTAAAGCCAGCAGACTGTAGTCTGCTATTGAAGTTATAGTCAAAGACAGATCGACACCAGCTTTGTCTCATAAAAGAGATTTTTACAGCTCCCTTGGAGCCAAGTCCATTACATATATTTCAAATTTGCACTGAAATTCATAGGCCTTGGAAGAGTTTGGATTCAGTCACCGTCCTAAGTATTTGGATCTGACTTGGAATAGCTGAAAGAGGATATGCTGGCACTTTGGTGCTGCAAATGAAAATACAAGAGTAAAAGAACCTTCTCTTTTTCCTCTCTTTCTAAAATTATTCTCCAACTTTACACATCTTATTTGAATATTATAATATATTATCACTGAAACTTGAGGAATGTTAGTAAATTCTATTCAAAGTAAATAAATAAAATCTACAAAAGTAACTGCTTGATTCATTTTTTCTACCAGTTACAGAAAGCAGTGAATAGAGACGAGCCTGATAGAAACTTCAGTCTGCCAAATTAGTCTTGCTGGGTTACTTGAAAATAATGTAGTGGTCTCAATACAAAGATTCTGACATACCAATATTAAGATGAGAAAAACAACAAAAAAGTTAAAAACAAAAAAAAAACCAACAAAAAAAAAAAACAACCAAAACACACAAAAAAGAGAAAAAAAAAAAAAACCAAAAACAAACAAAAAAACCCCAAAGAAACAAAAGCAAAAAACCAACCAAAAAAAAAAACCTCCACCTCATTTCAACCAAGAGACAAAGGTGATCCAAAGTTCTGTTATCCAAGGTTGATAAGAGTTAAATTTTGCCTGATAGAAGCATATCCACAATCCACATATATTTTCATACTTCAGGGGTTTTTTTCAGTCCACTTGCACTGTGATTAAAAATCAAATATAATAGGATAAATAAGTGGCTAAAATCTTACCCTAAACAAGATCCATGTGGATCAGAAATTTTTCTGCAGATACAACATGGGTTGAAGATCTTTCCTGTCTTCATTGTTCTGTCAGTGTATGTGCATGACCAAATGCACAACTTTCTGGTTTGGGTTAGTGCTACAGAAACACCATAAATCCAGAACCTTTTGAATCTAAATGCTACAGTTTAAAGCATAGCTTTGGAAGTCAAAGCTGTATTATTTTACCTCAGGGGTTGTTGCCACATAAGTTTTCTTTATCTGAACAGAAACAGAAAAGCTTCAGATTTATAAAAAGCTCCCAGCCTGTTCTGTGAAGATTTCTAACCCAATTTTGTAGCTCTAACATATCATAAGATTATACTCAACCCTGCATGGCAGACGAGAGGAAACCTGTAGTCCCTTGAAGACCTTGAATGGCTGGGGATGAAGAGGGGTGTCCTGATAACACTAAAGTAGATATTTTCTGGCTTCTAGAAGTATTTAAAAGGCAATGAAAATGCTCCTAGATCTAGCTAAATATTAGATAATTTTCCTAACACTTAGATGCTTTTCTAAAAAAAAAAAACTGGCAAAATAGCCATTACAAGTCATTTGTTTTCTTCTTGTGAAGGACTAAGATGCTAGTGCAGCCCAGACTAATAAAGCATTTAAGAATGAACAAGTTGAACTCCACACTACAAGGCTGTGTTGCTTTAATTTAGACTTTTCAAATAAACCAGTTCTAAACCAGCATGTACACCACACATAGAAAAGTGGTTTGAGTCGATGCTGCTCACCCTCTCTAATGTGCACGTACAGAAAAAAAAGGGTAAGAAGTATAATAGTGAAAGAAAACTGACAGTGGTAGCAGGCAAATAAGTGTCAGAAGAATGAGATGTAGTTTACTGGCATTGATGAGACAGAAGAACACAGAAGCTGAGTGACCAGAACTAAACCCAAGCCAGAGCCATCAGAGATGGGGGANAGCCATCAGAGATGGGGGAGCCTTTTGTTTGTATTTCTGTTTATAGGGTGACCTGTCTTCCAAGTGCCTCTCCTGTCCCATACCTTCCTGGTTCAGTGTTGCCCTCCTCCTCTGGTCCCACGTGAAAATACTGTGAGGAGCGTGAACATCTGAACATCTCTCTCTCAGTATATCTCTGTCTGTTGGGACTCTCATAGCAAATTCAGAGGTTTGATTTCCAAGTCTCTTCTAAATCAAGAGATTCAGCCTGCTTTTAACCAGGCGAGTCAACTAGAAAAAAAACCACACACAGTGCTATAAAAAATGTGAACCATTTCAAATTATCACTTATTAAATAATTAATGAATATTTCAATATTCAATTGCACTTTTTTTTTTTTTTAAGAATGTAACAGGAAAGTTACAGAAATTATAATGGTCTACCTAGCAGCAAGAATG
>VZTN01036629.1:2053-13036 GCA_013400515.1 Erpornis zantholeuca | reverse complement strand
AGGCAAGTCAACTAGAAAAAAAACCACACACAGTGCTATAAAAAATGTGAACCATTTCAAATTATCCCTTATTAAATAATTAATGAATATTTCAATATTCAATTGCACTTTTTTTTTTTTTAAGAATTTAACAGGAAAGTTACAGAAATTATAATGGTCTACCTAGCAGCAAGAATGTGTTAATTTTCTTAGCAGGTATATCCCACTAATGGAATATTTTCACAGCATTACCATATCAGCATGTTAATACTATTTGCAGAATTCAATAAGAGTTAATGAGAACAATAATTGTTTGAGAGTGAATGTTGCTTTGGGCTTTATTATTCCTTTCTCATAATGTGGAGTTCTTTGTTTTGGACTCTGTGTAATGGTAAACTGACTACCTCACCAAATAATTGAATTTCTCTTATTACATACACACACACACAACCCCCATCAAGAGCATGTGATGCAGCCAGGACTTTGGCAATGCTTTTCTCCTCCTTGCTGGATCATTCAACTTCTTTGTGGGAATAAATCAGATCCTACTTACAAGAACACTACTGAAACTCTGTGCAACTTCCACAAATACTGGTAGATATTTTTCATTTTCAAGGGGGTTCTGTAATCAAGATTATTTGCCCCATTGACCACATATTCAAGCAGGCTAAAGTTTTATAGAATTAATTAACGATAATAATCCCATTAAGTCTTGAACTTAATAATAAACTGGTACAACATTAACATTTTGGTCATTAGACTTATTCAATTAAATTTAATCGAGTTCTCACATTATTATGGCTACAGAAAACTAACTACCCACATTGCCTTGTCCCTCCTTCCATCCCCCAGCAGAAGAAAGGATGAGAAAGAGGTAAAAGAGGAGAATAATAAATAAAAAAAAGAAGAGAAGAGAAGAGAAGAGAAGAGAAGAGAAGAGAAGAGAAGAGAAGAGAAGAGAAGAGAAGAGAAGAGAAGAGAAGAGAAGAGGTCAGATTTTGTCAGAGGTAGACTGATTCAAAGAGTGGTTCAAAAGCACCTCTTATCAGAGCTGGACTTCATAAAATCAGAGAATGAAATCTTTACAAGCAAAGAGGAAAACTTCTTAGGACAATTCCCCTAATCATTTGAATGACCTAGGAGTGTTAAATCCTAATTTCTGTTATACACTGTTTTGTCATTAACATGGAATTATTTGTGCTTAGGGCACCTTCACAGTCCTTGTGGCAAACAAATAATTTAGCATTAAATCAGTGAAGAAACTAGTCAAGAAATACTGCTTGGACAAGTGTATAAAATATGAGCCAGATGCTTTTTTTTTTTAAGTGTTTCCTCTCTGTGTGTTTGAAATAGGCCTAATTTTACCTTTTGAAAACTCTGCAACACACCAAGTTATAAATTATAATTGTAAAGTGCAAAAATCTGTCCATTCTGAAATCCAGTTTTGTTATAAAGTATCATGAAGTCGGCATTCACTTTTGCCAAAACTGTGTATATTCCCTAAGGGAACTCCCTTTAAAGGCAGAGAGCTTATGTATCGCAGTGCTGAGTTATGGCTTTCAATTTTAGCAGCATTTCCACTGAAGTAAGCAGACAAGGCAAACTCTGTATGTTTGTAGTTTCACCTCTGCACTGCCAAGAAGAAAACCCAGGCTTCATTTCCTTCCTGGGTTAATTCTTTGCACAAAAAGGATTATTTACTAACACTAGATATGCAGTCTGAGCAGTCTCCTTTCCAAGAGGGAGCTTGGCAGGGATGTTGCCATCAGCAGCACCTATATACTTTTCCACAAGAACAAGCTGCAGAAGTGCCAGTTAACTAAACTCAAGAGTCTGCTTTGCACATCTGCCATCAAAAAATATCTGGGAAATAGAAATATTTTGATTTAGACATATCACTGCTGTGCTTCACAGCAGTTATGGACAAATTACCCCATGACTTTGGCCTTCTAAGGAAAGACAGTGATGTCTTCTGGAACAGTTAAACTGGGGGCATAAATGATACATATAAATGGAGTCATGAGGCACTAAAACAAGACTCCTCTGATATACCATGACAGCAATACCAAATACAAATACTAAAGATTAACACCAAAAAAATTAGGGTTTGATTTTTCACCACAAGTTCAGACATTTCCAAGAGAGAAAAGCCTGGCTTTCAATCAGTTCAAATCATCAAGATTCTTAACATTTAGAATGGATCCCAGCAGATCTTTATGCAAGAATATTCCCCTTATCCAAGTGTCTAAAGGATCATTGAAAATGTCTCTCAAAGGCTTTGTAGTAAAATATTCATTCAATCCTCAGATTTTTCTGTTGTAATGCATTTGAAGTCCATAAATACCACAACTTCTGCTACTCCACTGAACCACTTTGATGTTTTTAAGAAGGTTAAGATATAGACTAAAAATTTTCCAACAGTAAATTCTGAATATAAAATAGAGATGGGACTGCAATTTCTATCAGAAGCTTAATATTTTCTCTTGATTTCAAGATGTTTTGAAATACCAGATCCTAAATAGTAGGGTACACTTAGCAATTAAGAAAAATTTAAAATTGGGAGAATTAAAGTTTGAATCTCCCTTTTAGACTGAAAAAGTTATCATAACATTCTGTGGGCTGCTAGATATCATTGTCAAAAATGTCTGAGATGTGGATTCAAAGGCTGTCACCCTAATGCAAATAACTTTACTGACAAAAACCCTCACTTTTCCTGGTGAAAAGGCAGACTATAATCTTTTCAATCAGTAAATCAAATGTATATAGAAAAGACGACAAAGACTTTTATTGTTAATATACTTCACCCCTTGAAAAACCCAGAACCATTAATAGTCAACAACTAATTCAAACATTTCTATTACCTGTAGAAAACTGCACCAACACAAAACAATCTGGAATCTCTACATAAATGTCAGCAGATTTAATGAAGCTCACTAAGTCCTCTCTTAACAGAAGCCCAAAACTTGCATTACAAGTAAAAATTCAAACTGATGAATACCCTGTTCTACTACAAAAGCAAGTGTAAACTTTTTCCTAACTGAAATCAGGTTTTATATTAGGTATTTATGTGAATAACTTGTTTCCACTCTTCCTTTCTCCTTAGGGTACCAGTGTGACTAAGATGGGAAAAAACAATGGGGACTCACCAAAGTGCTACTTGAAATCAACATATAGAGTGAACCAAAATGTCACGCTTATAAATATTTATAAGATAGGATTTCCCATTATATGTTCAGCATTGAATGGTGCATGCTATTCTTATTAATGTTTCATAAACATTTGTACAGAAAACAATATGCTTTACTTTTCTTCTTAATATTAAGTAGAATTATAGCAGCATCTGCTTTCAACAGTTGAGTGCACAAGCTATTCATGCCCTGTCGTAAATTCCATGATGCATTAAGATGCCATTAAATGTACCTTCTGTGGCTGTCTGCTCATTTACATACCTTGTAAATCATCGTGTAAAAATCAAGTGAACTAGGAAGTAATCACCTGCACTCTTCCCTTCTGCCACAGAATCCAGTGCCATCCACATCTTCCTCCATCAGGATCATCACCATTAAACATAAAGTCAATTATGTCAATGATAAGAAACTTAATTGCTAAAGGCAATTTGAGCTACATTTTTTTTAACAAGTCAGTTTTCTATAGAAAAATTTGAAAGCCAAGCACTATAGGCATGCCAGAAGATGTAAGTTGGTGAGCCCTTTCTCTTCAAGGATCCTCAACTAGGAGTCTTATGTAAAATAAACAAACAAATAAATAAAAAACCCTTGAGGAATGAAAAGAAATTAAAACAAAAGCGTGTCTCTTTGTGGTCTTTCCTCCTCACACACAGTCTTTAGCATGCTTCCTATACTATCTCTGTACTTGAGCAAAACAGTGAAGAAGAATATTTCAGCTTTTGCAGAACTAGAACATACTGGAGGAGAATGTCTCCCTTTTTATTACTATTTTTTTAAATTTCATTAGTGTCTTAAGTACTTTTTTTTCACTGTACTTACAGGTTGAGTTTCTACAAGCCAGTTTTTAAGGAGAGACCTGGAAAAGGTTTACTTTTATTAAAACATCCAAGCAGTTTCCTGTATTGGCTGGCAGGATAGTTTTGTTGCAGCTGTAGCTCCCCTGACTGCAGACTTTCTCACCATTCTGGTGATTCAGCCTCTAATGGTCAGGAGCTTGGAAATGGGCATCTGCACCTGGGTACCAGAGCTGGCAAAGGAATGTGCTGCTAGCAGGATATCCACTATGTTTCATTGTTTCCCCTCCAACATTTAAACATTTCGGTCCCTCTAAATTAGTCAGATCAGCTTTCTCTGAATTTAACAATTACTTCCATACATTTTTTATGAGCTTTGCTCTTTCTAAGAAGCCAGACAAAAATATTTACCCTACAGAAACATTGCCCAACATCTTTATTGTGTCAGAGTGTCCTTGAAAGGGAACAAGCCTGGTGAACTGCAAGGTCTGAAGTCAGCAACAAAGGAAGGCTGGAGAGGAGCTCTGGAGGGAAGGAGAAAGGGAAAGAGAGAATGGTAAACACTACTGAGGGGGCACATATGCATCCAAGATGAACTGCAAGACTGCCAGAGGTAACTAATTTATTTCATTTTGAGTCTATTGATTTCCACTGGAAAAGTATTTTTTAAACTTAAGAAAATGAAATAACCCTTGATTTTAGTGTCAGTCTTTCACCCAGCACACACAACTCCCTTGCTATGAGAATGCAGCCCATGGGACTTCTTAACATCCTTTTCAAAGCAACAGCTTTTGAAAATAATCAGATCAGAGTTTTTTTGCCTCAGAAGGAGAATAAAAAAAAAGGGAGGAGGGAAGCTAATAAATAATATGAAGTTTCTTGCATTTAGTGACAAACGTTATGAAAAAAAGCATAGCCCTTTGTAACTGATGCTTTCTCCTTGCCCGTCATCTGTGTTTATACCATATCTATCAGTCTTTGCAACCCTCAGTCCTTGAACTCCTTCTGCAAGCAATAGAGAGAAGCATCTACCATGTGCTTCATTACAAAACACCAAGACTCTTCTCTTTGTTTAGCCTTTTAAGAAATAGTGGGGGAGGGGGAATTTTTTTCTGACAATTAGGGGAAAGAGATGTTGGATTTGGGGTGATAGGTCTGCTATAAACTTATGGGTACAGAGAATAGACCTCACAGATGAAATAGGAACAGTTCTGCAAACAGCACACCAATATCTAAGGATTTTTGGTGGGAGAGCCCCTTTCAAGCCAACTGTTCAAACCAGACAAGGTCAGGTTTGAGCGGTTTAGGCACTCTGAAAAGCCCAGGCAGGCAATGGAAACCCCACTTTTACAGATACCTCTTGGCATAGCAGTCATTTATAGACAAAAATTTTTCAGTTCTATTAGTAAAACGTTAATGATGAAAACTGTCAGCCTTGCACTACAACAATGGGATCACAGGTAGCAGCGGGCAGGCCAACAGCTTCGGGTGCCACCAGAGTCACAACAGGAGCAACAGCTATTCCCTCTGAGCTGCCACTTAGTTCTGGGGGGACAAGCTGGATAGAGAAGATTATTCTCCTCCAGATTATGCTGGGTCACTGTCTCCATGAGGGAAAACCCTATACTGGCCAGCTGGCTGCCTCTGTGCTGCTGCTCACCCTCATCCCCCACACACTTATCATCTAGAAACAGAGGCCATCGCTATGCTACTGAGAATGTAGCCTGGGAAAAGCTGTTTTCATTATAAATATTTAAACCCGTTTCACATCTTCTTATTCCCTTTTTAACAACCTCTCCAAACAGTTTACAGATCAGCCAGCACTGCCAAAGCTTTCCTGCTGTTTTTTTTCAGCCACTGCCGCTACTGAACCTCTTTATTTTCTCATTTAGGAAAACATTGAGGTTCCCTGTTGACCCCCTTGCTTCTTAACTCTGGAGCCAGTGTTTGCATTGGAAGAAACTCTCTGATGCTGAGTGAAAGCAGAGCACTGAAGGCACTGAAAAATTAGAGCATGCATGTGTTGTTTAGAGGCTGTGTGGTCAATTCAGCCCCTGCTGGCCTGACAGCGTCTCCGTGCACTCGGCATTGCCGGCTCTTACTGCAGTCACACAGCTCAGAACGTTAAAAATAGGTTTGCATCCTAATTTAAATTCCACAAACTAGCCTGTCTCCATTGAGAAATTCTTCAGTTTTACTGTTCTAGGAAGCAATTCTCCCTTTCTAATACAGTAAGCATCTCCAAATATTCATTCATAAGAAGATTAACAATAATCTCAGTATCAGTCAGACTGGATGTTTTTAGTCCTAGCTGAAAAGCTACACCCTTGCCAGTGCTTACACCTGCTGAGTTCAGTCCTTTTCAGTCAAAGGCTACAAAGAGACAGCAGTCTGCCTGTGTGTCTTCATTTCCAGCAAACTGATCCCAGAAATAATCACATTACATTTCTAGCTCTCAAAAAAACCCTGCCACTGTGCTTTAATAATTTTAAAATCTAAGAACAGTGCTTGAGTCATCTTTTTTTTCCACCCATAATTCATCCAGCACAGTCTGACCATGGTCCATGACTCATGCTCCCATACATTACCACTGCATAAATAAGTGATGATTCCTCCAAGCAGCTGGAAAATGTAACTGAATGCAGAAGCATAGCCTAACATTTAACATCTAAAAATCTACTAATTCATAAATGCAAATTTATATACATATCAACATATATATGAATGTATCTCTCTTGGTCTTTCTGACTTCAGAGATTCTTTTTGCTACTGCATGGGTAGTCTGGCCTACAGGGGTAATTAAACATATAAATTGTTCCTTACTTCTGGGTTTTTCCTCCAAGAACACTAATAAATGTTTTGCAACAGGCATACTATATCCAATAACAAAAAAAAATTGTTATCACCTTTTTTTCTAGACAAGCTGAAAAAAATTACTCAGAGAAGGACTGAAACAAACTAGTTCAAATTTGAAACCAAACCAAAGGTTTTTAACTAAAGCAAACTTTAATTTCACGTATATTTTTCCCACAAGGATTTTGAGTAAACAAAAGATTTCCATTGCTTTTATATTTCTAAAGTTTTTTCCTACTCCCAGTCAGCTTGATTCTCATAATAGGAAAGAGAAAAACTCCTAGAAACAAGAGAGATTCTGTGTGCTTTTAAGGTTATATTCTTGAGGGAAATGGAGCTTTCTCATGAACATTTTCACCTCTTCAAAAGGAATAGGTTTTGTCAAGAAAAAAAAGAGGCAGACAAGTGTTGTAAAAGGTACTTTAAGCATACCTCAGTCATATTTATGACTCTGAAATGTGTGCTATTTCAGTACTTCCTGCTCTGCTACATTATTCAGCTGCCAACTGTCCTGTATTTCATATCCTTTACAGACATTTAACATAAAGTATACTTCATTCTGGCATTGAATTCCTTTTTTACTTTCAGATTCACATATCATCTCTATTTCTTCCCAAATCATCCAGGTATTTGACTAATGCAAGTAACTACAACATTCAAGAGAGGAGCTTTATGTAGCTACTGATTTACTTAGCCCATCATTGGATTTACTTAATACCATGGTATTGCTACACATTTTCCATGGGAAGTCCCCACTAGGCATTATGTAAAATCAGTAAATATTCCATATAATGCTTCTCTTCAATTGTTTCCTGTTCTTTTCTTTATTATTATTTTGTTTCCTTTATTTCCCTCTATTCCTGTCAAGC
Organism: Erpornis zantholeuca; assembly: GCA_013400515.1. Taxonomy (NCBI): domain Eukaryota; kingdom Metazoa; phylum Chordata; class Aves; order Passeriformes; family Timaliidae; genus Erpornis; species Erpornis zantholeuca. Next base: position 5,353 of record VZTN01036629.1, on the reverse strand, counting down.
CTCTTCCTACCATTTCCAGCTCTCTCCTTCATGGCATTTACAGTCCTCATGCCAACAGGGCTTGACAGGACTGACACGTGAACCCTGGGAGCTGCTGTCCACTTCTACAGGCAGCCACAGCCAAGCAGAATGCATTTTAAAAAATAAAAAATTAAAATATCTCTCTCAGCATCCTGGAGTGGCTTCCTGTTCCTCTGTCCTTTCCTTTTATGCCACCAGGCTGTAACCAAAATAAGAAAACCTCTTTGTTACAGGATATGCAGAAATGCTCTGAGCATAAGTTAAGCTACAGAGGAGCTGTCTTGGGTTTGACCAGACAAACATCATTTTTGCTGTCAGACTTGCTTTGTTTATGGCATAAACACAGAAGGTCAAATCTGTCATTTTAGTATGGAAAGCTATTTTGCACAGCACACAGAGAGACAAACACTTTATGGTATAAAATAAATGTTGTAGCTATATGCAGCTTTGCTCTCAAAGCCAACACATCTCTTAAGAGATTATATTCTCAAGTAGTGCACTGTTGTGGTCTGAAATAAAACAGTGTACATCTTGTATAGTACTAGAAGGGTAGCATTCACTTCAGAAGTAACTAATGTTGGAATAATAATAATAATAATAATAATAATAATATGCAAAGTGCTGGCTGTCATTCAAAACTCTTCTGAAACCACTCAAACTGCTTGATTGAATAAACAAACAAACTGCTTGTTGCTTCCCTCTGCTTCCCTCTCTCTGCCAAAAAACACAAACCAGATGAACACATTTCTAACTGATGTCATTCTGATATAGGCATTTGAATTTTACCAATTCCAGAGCCTATTTCAGATAATCTAAATATCCTAAAAAATAAATACTATTTATTGTGGTATGGCTCATGCTAAAACTTTCCCCTACTAGAACCTGAGTTAAGCATTAATACCAGATTCTTACTGTAGTCTGAATATGAGTAATATTTATTATTCCTCCAGAAATTCAAAGTGAATAAAACCTTGTTTCCAATTTTACTTTTCATTGATTTCAAATATAATTCTTGAGTCTGACAACTGTGTCAGCAGTCTTTCTGCACCTGCTCCAAAATATTTTAGGAAAATTTTGTTGTTAAACCCTATATTGCTGCCCTGTTAGGGAGATGTAATGAAAATAAACCTTGAAAAGTGTGAGGGAGATAACTTGGAAGTAATAAATGGACCAAAAGAAAGATCATGTATGATTCAATTAGAGTAGAAACCTTGAGCTGATGGCTACTGAGATAGCAAGCAACTACAGCATAGTCCAGAATCTACCAGGAAAATGCCTTTCACCATACCTAGTCCTAAATTCTGTAGGCAGAAAAAAGCAGAGGAGAGATGAAAATGAGCTCCCAAGCCTAGTGGGAATGAATGCATTCGCTACTTCAAAATACATGTGTTTCTATTTCCCAAATTATATCTTTAACACAGAGCTGGCTTCCACCTCCTGTCAGCAAATGTTTTCTTTATTTTAAATCGAGAGGCAGTCTGTGTGAGAGAGAATGACATTTTACTGGAGCATCAAGTTTCTAGAGCTCTAATTAAATTTAGATCATCTCTGTTATTTTCGGTCGTAGCTGGCCAGATAGCCCTAAGAGAAAGCTGTTAGATTACTAATGTCTTGACCACCAAGTTCATCATGGCCTCATATACCCATATAGAAACCACAAAGCTTCAACACATTATAAAATTCTACGTTAAGTCAAACGTTTTCAAAAGCCCTATTTGGGATAATTCACCTGGATTAAGATCCTGCTTTTTAACTAATGGATTCTCAATTTACATCTACATGCAATTATTTATCAGAGCACTGACATGTGCAGTATTAACAGGTACAGGAGTGCCAGTTTGATCCATTCAGCCCAAATATCCCTAGAAGCAGTCATGTCTAGAAATGTGATCCACCAAACCCTGCTGAGCTGCCACCCACTGTGACACTTAAATTCATGAGAATCCCCACGAATTTTGCTCCCCTCTATGCCCCACATATCTTCAAGAGATTCAAAGAGGTTTAAAAGTGGACTTAAAAAGTTTCCTTCAGAAACTCTTTAAAAATTGTTTTTCATCTGGCTTTAGCAATAACAGAAGTCATCCATGGGTAAGGGAACAAAATGTTCATGACCCAGGGTTATGTTTGTTTTGTGTGTAGATGTTCAGAGTTTTCCCAATTAAATGCTGGCTTTAATTATGCCATCCATCCTCGGCTGGCAGGCTCTAGTCATTTATCAAGATATTTCAATAGGTGATGTATTCTGCCAGATATCATAATCACCTACATATTCAACTGGTGCAATTTGAAGATATTAATGATTTTAAAAATAATTTTATACACATTTAATATTTAAAATCCCCTATTTCGTTAAATGCAGAATTTAAGCTGTACAACAGGTTTATTACATTAAACCATAATCTTTCCAGTTTCAATTTGGAAGAATTTAAAAAGAAAACAAAGAAAATCTCCACCTGCATACTAGAGATTGAGTGAAATTTAGTATTTTCCATTATTTGCTGACAGTCTAGCAAAAGGCCACATGGTTTAGAAGGAAAAAAGAAAAACACCCCACTCACAATAAGACCTTGTGAATAATTATATAGGCTATTCCTTAATTCAAACAGAACAAAAAAGTGCTTCCTTAGCTTTGTTTTCAGACAGAGCAATTAAGAATATAATGGTACCTCCCAAACAAAACAGAAATATTGCATTTTTTTACAGATTCTTCCACTCCAGAGTCCTGACTTTCCATTATTCACATTCTGGTTGACGTCTGTAACAGCTCTGGAGATGGATTTCATTAATGTGATCTTCATTACTTCACTTCTCCTTCTAAGTCCTCCCTGCTCATTAGCTCTGAGAGAGGCAGGGCTTGTTAATGGTCCAACAGTCATATGGTAGATCAATAATCTAATAAGGGCAAAACTTTAAGTGCAGGGGGAGAGCAGAGAAAGAAGGAGAAAAACATTTTAAAATTTACATTTGTTCCTCCCCTGGTAACAGATGTGAATCAAATTCTTCCAATGCGAATGGGGAGTTCTGGATCAGGTCCTAAAGCCTACACAAAAATCCAGTTGGATTAGATGATTATTTCAGTTCTATATCCTGGTGTTCATTTTAACCCTGCTCAGCAGCTGGCAGCAATCCTGGTAGTTTCTAAGGCTGGATAAATGCAAGCTCCCGTAAAAATCTGGTTTAAGGCCATGATCAATCATGAGGTGTTGTATACTACAAGACCTTGTTTAGTACCAACTGTTTTCACAAAGAATCCTTTCTGCTGAGGAACTTGGATGAAAG